>JXTC01000664.1:115823-126575 GCA_002914845.1 Trema orientale
GACCTCAATATCAACGCCTATTCATGCATAAGAAGTTGTTTAGACGTCGCCAATTGTAAATAGGGGAAGGGGGATGTTCACCACCTACTTGATAAAAATGCCAGTCACAAAGTGTGCCCACTTATTAAATGGCAATCAGATTTAATGAATGACCACTTAATAAATGAAGTGATCACACTCACATCAAAATAAGGTGATTGTACATGCATATCAAAATAAGATGACTGTCCACCTATATTTAAGATATGCTCACCTTTTGAATAAAAAGAGACCTTAGCCCGAGAGGTGGCGGACCACCCACAAGTAAGTCTCGCCTCCAGAAGTGTCCCAACTAATAATTAAACTCAGGTGAGGTTTCACGGACATGTGTTTGCTAATGGCAAGTTCCATTAATGACCTCAATATCAACAACTATTCATGCATAAGAAGTTGTTTAGACGTCGCCAATTGTAAATACACGAGCAATCATTCATTTATTAACAGTTATCCATGCACAAATGACCATTCAAATGTTGACAACTGTCCGTGCACAAATGGCCAGAAGTTGACTTAATAGTACAAGGACTTGTACCAAAGTATAATACAAATACTACAAGATGTAGTAAGGGACAATGTCTCAAGACACATGGTGTGCTGTTGAACATTCAAGAAGACCATCAAACCCCAGTACCTAAGTTGTTGCCAAACTTTCACTTTCACTTTGACTTCCATGGATTCGCCTCTGGGCCTATCACTAACTTAATCGTCGGAGATTGTTTAGCAGGCAGGTATGCAGCATACTGGTGCCACTCCTTTAAAGAAGTGTCGCTTAACAGTGATCGCCATTTCTGGTTACGTTACTTAGCGACTTCCCATATCAAATTGGTGTGAATCCCAGTTTGGCATCATGTGCAGCACATATTGGTGACCGGACAAAAACTACACCAAAAATAATAATATATTGTAGATTAACAAAAATAAATTCAAAGCAACCTATGCCCTATCTCGAATTGTTAAGTCGGTTAAATAAGAATGTGGTAAATCCTATCACATGAACAGAGAATTAAGTATTCACAAGATGAAGGTTAAAGTTGGGTTTTAAAGCACACATTTATTTTTAATTGTCTTAGACTTGCCTTTATACAATTTGGGACTGCCAATAAAACTATCTTTATCTATAGAAGACAATGAAGCCAAAATCACCTTTAATTAAGATAAAATGAACCTATAAACCAAATTAAATCAAGCTTTTATAAAGCCAGAACAATACAATTAAATAAATTGTAAAATTTAGTTCTTATTAAAGGCAATAGAGAGAGAAATTTGGTAGGTATTAAACAAAGAAATAAATATAAAATAATAATAGTAATAATCTAAAATTTTATTGAGGAGCAAACCTAAAAAACCCTAGCTTCTTTTCTACCTGCATCTTGTCCCAACAATAAAGCCAGTGTCGCTTCGCTCGGAGGCTCGAGAGGGGGGGGGGGGGGGGGGGCTTCCCTTCCCCTTTTTCGGCCTCCCCTCCCCACCCTCTTCTTCCTTCTCCTCCTTGTTTATTTTTTCTTTTTCAGTTTTAATAAGTCTAGATCTAGATCTGGTTTGTAGTACCACTTTTTGTGTGGATTTTAATCCTATCCAGATCTTAAATATGAGATTTCTTCTCAGATCTAGATCTGTTTAGTGGCCAACTTTTGTTTTATTTTCTTTTCTACGAGCATGGATCTCAATTGGTACTGGTCTTATATAGTCTACCTCACCAAGAATGTAGCCAGAAACAAGTGTTAATAGCAATAGATTACCGGTGGTCCTTATTATCTCTTTCCCTTGAAAAATTATGGTAACCCACACATTTGTTCTTAGTTATGTTTGTGATCCATTTTTCGTCTCCTCTTTTTGAGAAATTTGAAATTGTAATCTTTATACTTATATTGTAATTTAAAACTTTTTGTTTCGATTAATGATATTCTCTTGATGAGCTCATTTATATAAAAAAAAATCTAAAATTTTAATTAGACATTATAAAAACACAAGCGTTTCCTATAAAAACTAACCAAACACAAACAGTCATTGCATTTCCTCTTATTAAGTTGGGATATTACCGGTACGTTCCATGTGCTTATTAATTGATTCGGAGCCTCAAGGCCATTGCACAACATGAGTTTAAGGTGTCAACGGTACGCATACTATCATCATGCAACAATAACAGTTGATCCGGCAATATCATCACTACCACTATTTACTCTCGTGTTACAAATACTAAAACAAATACAAATAAAATATGTCATTCGTGCTGAGCCTTCACTAACACACTACAATTAAAAGCAAAATTACGATTACAACAAAAGTCATAAGTAGAAGTAAAACATTCACCTCCACTTAATTCCTTGTCACTTCCAAATACTTAGGAAAAGAACGACGCTAAATTCAATATTAGTACGACATTTTCCTACTGAAAATCCTACGAGTCTCGCATTGGCGAACATCTTCAGTTGAAACAGCTCAGATCTTTGGGTTCTAGGACTTGCAGGAGGAGATGATGAGACAAGTATCATCCTTGAAAAGAGTAAAACCACAACAAAAGCAGTAGTCAGAAGATATAAGCTTTACTTATTGTACAAGTGGGGGATATACAAGCAGAGAGAAGATCCAAAAGATGTCAGGTTTATAATCTAAGAAAAGGCCGGAGCTTAGACTTAGCATCTTAGAACCTGATAGTTCAAGCGGAGACTGGAGTCCCAGCTTCTGTTAGAACCTTCAGCCCATAAGGAAAGGCATTTGACAGTAGATACCAAAACCGGATCAACATTACGTCATACACCATATTTATGAGTCATCCAACTCGACAAGTTGGGCACGTCTCTCAGCAGCCTTCTTCCTGATGAAAATGCCCCATCTCAGGGCTGCCTTGAGCTTAAGCCAGCCAACAACAGCTTTTCCAGACCGGGTTCGATCATCATCAAAGTTGTAGTTCACAGACGTATTGGGCATGTACCCTGATGCATAAGAGAACCCATCTTCTGTAACATCGGGGACGTGGCCCTGACCTCCTCCCATGTTGAATATTCGGAGCAAGTGCTGCATATCTTCATTCTCAAGCATTTCATGGCTCCTCATACGAATCTCTTCCTCTGGGAAGAAATCATCTACTCCCCTAAAAGATGTGAGATTGGATGCGCCAATATTCTGGAAGCCGGATGTCGATGACTGGGGAGGACCAATGGCAAGAACATTATCACTTCTTTGAAGCTGAGCTTCGTTTGAAGTGCTTGGTAACTGATTTTGAAAAGCGAATAAGGGGCCATTGAACTGAACAGGAGCATTTTGATTTACATTATGCGACTGTATAGGGAATCTGGTAGCCATACCATCATTGTAGCCTGGAAAGAGTTCATCAGTAACCAAATCAAAGATACACCTTGGAAAAGAAAAAACTAGACTCTTAGGCACACAATATACTTTCAAGAACCAAACTATTATTTATGAAGAGTAACAATTAGGGTTGAAACAGCAACACTACAGGCTAATACAGGCAATGCCCATTACAGATGCCCAGGCTTTGGTCCAGGGAATGAAGCATTTAATGGGCGGGATGATATGATCATGACTGTTGTGAAAATTTCAAACGTAGAAAAAATGACAGATTTTGTACTGCAGAATATATATACCTGTTAGGCCTGAATCCATAGCGGGCTGATCTGAAGGAACAGGAACTGGAAGCCCTGGTAGGAACTGCTGGTCAAACGAGTTGGGGTAATCTTGAGAGGCCATAGGAAAATCAATTCGAGAAGCACATAGGTTCTCCGGCTCAGAGCCTATAAGAGACTTGCCGTCGTACTCTATAACATGCCTCCAGTTGTCATATGCCTTCTTCACCAAAGTGTCCACATAGACCTGCAAGATCCCAGACCATTCAGAATTTATTTCAGTCTCCAATTCTTTGTCACAACTATAAAGACATTTATTCTTTCCAAACAACTTTCAGATACACTAAACCAGGAGTTTGAATTCTTATAGATTTACCAAATGTGCTCTGGGGGAACAATGGTTTAGAATGCAATAGCAACTGCATGTGAAGCAACTTCTTAAAGTTGGATATAGTTTAGTTTTTATATCTTGTACTTGGTAAAAATAGTCAACCACAAGAAGAAAAGCAAGGTAGCCAACTAAAATCATGCAATATAAAATTTGTTCACCTTCTGATTGTCAGAAAGAGAATCGGCCGATAAATATTGTCCATTGGCAATTAAACCACTCAACTCATAAATATTGTTGAAAACGACACCAACACTTCTCTCATCCTCAGGATAATACACGTAAAGCTTCCCGCTTAGAACACAAGTCTTTGCATGCTCGACAAGAACATCCCACATCTTATTTGACATGCCACTTCCCAGAATCTGCAACATTTGGACAAAATTAGAAACCGCTACACACACATATATATGTATGCTTGTCTCGGTGTATTTTTTGTGTATAAGTGTATGCATACATCCCTATACATTCGAAGAATTGATATATAAATCCCACAATCTTACATTTCGCAATCCCTGTGAATCTCTAACCACAAGCCGCAGGAAATCTTCAACTGAATAGATTCCAGCTTTATTTAGCCTCTTGTGAAAGGATCCATCTTTGCCAATTTTCTCTAATCTCCAAACATCATCGTTTAATGCCGGTGGATAGTGTTTCTTGTATACTGTAAACCAAAAGATTAGCCATCTTCGCAAGAAAGGAACACAATATACGGAACAAAAGTACTGTGATTATATATCAACTCACATTCTCCCCGGTGATCCTTAACAGTAAAAGCTTCTGTTTTTGCTTCACGAATACGAATACCCTCACAACAGCCCGAGGCAACCTTCAACCCAAGCCTGAACTTCCTGCTCCTTATCCAGCTAGAATTATCTGTAAATGTCAACTCCCCTAGTGTTCCTACACCTTCTTTCAGCGTTACTTGCAGATCTCCTGTTAGCAATGGCCTCTTTCCTTCACGCTCTTTCACCACATGGCTTTCAAATTCTTCTTGAGTCCAGTTATCATTGTCCTCATTAAAATCACCTTCAAGCACAATGACATCCAATCTAACAGAAGATTCTGGACCTGATGTGACAAAGTGGCCTGTATTTGCATCAATTAGAACAATGTGGATAGCTGCACCTTGCTCCCCTTCTACCTTCCCACCGGTAAAAAGGGGGAGGGACAACCTGGACCTGAATTGCAGCTGCAAGTTTCTTCCATCCGGCCCTTCTATACCCTTTGGAGAAGACCTGCTATTTCTTAACCATTAGAAGAAGAAACAACCCAAGGAACATATATCTCGCAAAGATAATCAGAACACCACCTAACATAAACAATTGAAAATGAAAAGGCTAATACCTCCCAGTGAGTTTGGCCGGGCCCAGTTTCGCCAAAGCACGCTCAACTTCTTCACTAACCTGTTCAGCTATCAATGTTTAGGATACTACCTTGAAATAAAGCACACTCAAAATTTATTTTGACTTAACATAAAATATAGAAGAAAACAAGCTATCTTACAACTCTACGAAGAATAGGCTCCAATGACGAGCAAAGTTTCTGCAGACTATCCACCTTAAGAGCTTCAACAATTACACTGCATTCAATTCGAACTTATGTTAATAAACTCTATTCGACGTAAACATGGATACCCCAAATGAATTTAGTTCAGCTTCAAACTCTCTAAAAGGAAAGCTCTTAGAATATCAACCAAAATAAGTACAGTATCTCTGTCCAAAGTTGAATTTGAGTGTATGTTTCGTCATAAAAAGCTTTCACATATCAAAAATTGAAGAAGAAAAAAAAAAAACATTGAACGAATCGTATCCAAATTTTGAATTTTGAAGAAAATGAAATACAAATACCTGGCTAGAGCAGGTCTTTTCCTCTCTGGTTGACCTTCTTCAGCCGAAGTCGAATCCAAACCTCGCTTTTCCCTCACTGTGCTGTTCGATCTCTCCATATACCTAGTTGGCATTTTCAGTGTGTCCAATCTAAGCCTCCCTGTTTGGTTACTAAGAAAGTGCAAGAAAATGAAATTAGAAAAATTACCAAAACAAAACAATAAAACAAAACCTAACTTTCTCACCCTCCATACCGCCATCCACCTTACCTCAAAGTTTGACCTGAATCGTCCACTATATGACCACCATGATGGACCTTGAGAGTAAACAATGTTGTAGATGGACCTAAAATAAGAAAAAGATTAACAATAAGCAACACAACAACACAGTAAAAAGATTAATGTCTATAGCTAGTTACTATATTTTTGTCCTTCATTCACATCTGTGGAAGTTATGTATAAATTACTTCAAGAAATTAAAGAATTCGTATTATTTAAAGCATGAAAATCTATGGCTAGATGTACATGTTCACTCTGACTATACAAATTAAAGTTTGGTCTTCTTTAAAAAATAAAAAAATCGATCATCCGTGACTGTGAGTAATGTCCACAGTATTAGTATTTTTAGTAATCATTGAAGATTCAAAAATTATATATTAAAGACACCAGGGAGCAATTCATGGCAGCTTTTTAGGATTCTATCACATAAAGCCACTAATTAAGAAGAGAAGAAGACAACCACATAATCAATTTCATAAGTTTCAGAATATAAGCATTTTCAGAAAAAATAAAATAAACAATAAAAACAATGTTGGAAAGACGCCGCTTGAAGCTGCGGCTGCTATTGTCGAAGATTATGAGCTTCCTTGCACAGCGAATGAATTAATCTCTGATATCACACCTTTGTTCTCCAATCAGTAAGAAACTGTCTGAACTTATTCTTCATTCGTTTATGCAAAAAACTATACTATTCTTCATAATGTTACGTGGAATGAGAATAGCTTTTGAATATAGTAGTGGAAACCACTGCCTCATGCTTCCTTAACTTTATCATCATCACCACCATCATATATTTATATCTTTATCGACTAAATACACAAAACGCAAATACGCATTATCTCTCAAAAGCAATATTGTTCCTCCTCAGGTGCCTTTTCTTTTTACACATATTTTCATTACTCTACCATCCATAATATATGATGACTTCTCTCATTAAGCCCTCCCACTGCCTATTCATTCTCATCACTACGTTTCTTAATTTCCTCCTTACAGCTCGAACTAGCTAGGACAAAATCAAACAAACGTGTGTAATTATTCCTTCAGCAAAGAATACGGAGAGAACTGAGAACCATAGAATGACTGATATATAAACGTCCTAATATTGGATTTGGATAGACCTTCATTCAGTAAAATGGTTCTGTACCCTTAATGCTTAGACAAGCAATGAATCTAGATTTAAACTTGGTAGACATTGGATTCAAAGATCAAATGCCTGAAGGTGTTAACAAGTATAGGAATGATTCTAGAAACCCAAAAAAAATGGGTTACAATATAAATAAAAAATAAGAGTTTCATATAAACGAGAAAACTGAGAACCATAGAATAGATTTTTCAAGTTTTAACCTCCTAACTCAGCCACCAAAATCAAAACCCAAGACCCAAGAAATATTGAAAAGTAAAGCAAAACCCAAGACTCTAAGAGATAATAGAGAGTGTGTACGTACGTGCTTGACTGCTTGGAAGTACCGGTTCGAAGCTGGAGTTGTGGACGGTGGAGGAGCGACTGCGTCTGCCGTCTGCGGAGCTGCGCGGAAGTGGAGCCGTGGAGGTGCGAGTGGCTGTGAAGGTGGATGGTCTGGGCAAATCTAAGTGTGAGAAAATGGAGATGTTAGAGAGAGAGAGAGAGAGAGAGAGAACAGATCTAAGATTCTAAGAGAGTGTGTGTGTGTGTGTCTCTCGGCTCAGAGTGAGAGATGAATGAGCGCTTGAGTGAGTTGATTGGGTCAAAATGGAATGGAACACGGAATGAATTTGATAAGAGCAGAGACTAGCAAAGAAAAAGTGAAAAAAAAAAAAGAAAAGAGGCGAGAGCAGGAAAGTGAAAGTGAGAGCTCTCAGAAATAATTTTCCCAGAATCTGAGAAGTTTCCACGAAGGCTCTGCGAATTTTCTCGCTAACTTATATTTATATATATGCAGAGCCCCTTTTTGTTCCAAAAGAGAAAAAAAAAAAAAAAAAACTATAAAACATAAAAAATGTTTTGTTCTTTATTATCATGTGTAACATGAGTTGTTGCTAAGATTCCTATCCATTCTTTCGTATATGTGCTTTGTCTTAGACAATACCCTTTTGCCCTTGCTTTAACATAAATGGTGTAGTGCAGACAGGGTTGGGACCGATTGACAAACACTGGTGCAAATCCAGCACTAAAGCACAAGAAAAGAAGCAGATATATTTTAGGTCCCCACTTGTATTTATTCAAAGTTGTAAGTATGCAATCATTCCTATTTCCTATTACTCGTCTCTTTTCTTCGGTACAAACAAGTAATGAATTGGTGAGGATCAGATTCATGTGGGGATCACAACCCAGACTGCATCGAGTAAAAACCCTGTTAAAATTCAAAAACATTATATGGGCAGAATCCATTTGAGAGGGCCCCAAAGGTGGGGTTGAGATAGTAGTGCAATAGCGTGTGTGTGTGTGTGCGCGCGCGCGCGCGCATATCGAGTGGGATGGAGGAACCTGCTCATATCACTACAGTCCGTGCCTAGATGGATCTGGCCAACATGACAATCCATGTCTGAGGTCACAGCAGAATAGAATCCACACCGTTACTTAATTATCGAGTATAAGGACAGTTTAAACATACAAAAGGTTGCTTTTACGACGAAGAAAAAGAACGAGTGCTTGGATAAATATGACGATTTTGACAGAAACATCACTCCTAAACGCAATTATGGCATTAACCAAGTGGACCCCTCTTCATATGTCTTATCCCTTAGAACCACATGATCTTAACTCTAGTAAAAGATAGCAGTCAGGTCAGTAGAAGAGAGAACGTGAGGACTGCAGCCACACAGATTTGACAGGTACTTGCGGCACAGCCAAAAGCCACAAGCCAATCAAACAAGACCATGGGGAAGTTCCTCGGCAGCTACCGCCCATTCTTGCTCTTTTTCTTATTGTTTCCCTTCTTTTTGTCGCTTCTGTTCCGAGACTTGGAACGTGATTTGTGTCTAGCAACTCTCTTGAATGGTTTCTTCTTAGTCACAGGCACCTTGTGCTTTTGATGAGCTTCAAATGGTTGGGCAACAGGTCTCTCTATCTTTTCACCTGGAAAGATCTTGTCATCGCGAGAGATTTCGCTTGTTGTCACTGTGATTTTCAGTTCATCATTGTCATATGTTGTTGTCCCTTTAAACAATAAAAAACCACCAAAAACAGATGTCAGTTAAGCACAAAACTAGTGGATTACAAGATAAATTATACTCTAAACAGAGGCATTTATAATTGGAAAGAGAATGTGCAGGAACATTTAAGCGCTGTTGATGCATCCAATATTATCAGATTCAGCATGGCTTCTTGATTTAGTCAAGTGAAGTCATCTTCATGACCAGTCACAAAAAAAAGTAATTCTTGAAGGTAAGGTAACTCAAAACATGTTCTCTGAATTTAATGGTGCTTCCTTTCCAATCGAGTTAACAGGTATTGGGATCATATGTGATGGTCAGAAGACAATGTTGTTTTGTCCCTCTGGAATTTTAGGGAGAATATTATGAAAATAGTATGTCGTATCACTTGTGTTCAACCAGAATGATTACCATTTGGAATTATGTCCCTTAAGCCATTATAGCAAAGTAAGAGCTATTTGGCAAGTGGACTGGCAAACCCAACCCAAGGACCTGACCCAATTGAGCTAACATGTGGTACATTACTACTGTAACAGAACCAACATAGACTTGTACCAATATATGTTTGAAAGCAACAGATTGAGAATAGAAACAATACCAGATACCGATGCAACTGGCTTGCTATCTTCATCCTCCTCATTGTACTCGTGGTCACTGCCATCATGTGCTGAATCAGAGGCTGGTGGAGCTTCACCGTACAACGCGAATTCTCTTTCTAGCTTTCTCTGCAACATAACTTACTAGTTACTACATGAGAAAATGAATGCATGAAGAACAAGAAAGATAAGTAATTGCCGATAGGAAGTAGGACTTTCAGATTTATTAGTCATGACTCAAAAACCTCCCTTTCTCACCCTCTCCTCCCTTGTATCTTCAAAATCCATTTAATATTACTCTTTTCCAAATCCCCCCTGTACATGGTTTCCCCCAACATTGTGAATGGTGTCAATATGCCTGGCTACTTAATTTAGAGGAAAGATTCTATCCTCTAGCTACATTGCAATTCATTTTGTCAACTTCCAACCGAATTTCTCAAAAATATATGACTTACCCACTAGACAATATAACAATGTCATGGGGCAACCTATCTACCATTAATTCAACATCCTCACACTTTTAAGCTTTTACTAGTTCAAATTCATTGAAGACGGAGAACCTTTATTTTCTCTCTTTTCCACCATGTCAAATCTTGTAATCAAGCTTTCCTATAAACTAATGACCTAAAACCAGTAACTTTTTTATTTCAACAATGAAACTGTAGCAAGTTTCTTGATAAAGATTCTTAAATGAGCTAAAAGCAAACAGCTATATTTTCTGATTGTGCACGACTTCATTTGGAGCTTAACTAATGCATGAATCAGCCAGGGAAACAAAAGATTACGTGCTCGATCACATGCAATTATCTTTCAGTACCAAATTCTCCTTGTTTTTAACTCCATCATGGATAGTGGTTCAATGATATGAATTGAAA
Organism: Trema orientale; assembly: GCA_002914845.1. Taxonomy (NCBI): domain Eukaryota; kingdom Viridiplantae; phylum Streptophyta; class Magnoliopsida; order Rosales; family Cannabaceae; genus Trema; species Trema orientale. The sequence goes on from JXTC01000664.1 coordinate 126,545, forward strand.
AATCTCCTTTTTTAAACTTTTCCCTCTAACC
>JXTC01000665.1:11100-24017 GCA_002914845.1 Trema orientale
CCTAACCTAGCTATTTTGGGTGCTAGGAATCCAACGAAGAGGTCCGTTCGTGGAATTGAAGTTCCGGTGATAAGTCGACCTTTCGCAAGAGGACGATCGAGGGCTCGGAATTGGTTCCCGACCCTCCGGGCGATCGTCAACGATACCTTGAGGACTCAATAGCGTAGAATCGCTATTCCGGTGAGGTAGGGGTTCAATTATCGAGTTTTCTACTTATTTTGTTTTGAATTATGCATTATGACCTATTTCTTGAAATTATCGATTTTCATGGATTTTATGAATTTGATTGGATATCTGGTGGATATTTGAACTGTTGAAATGTATTAGATTATTCTGGGATCGGTTTGTATGATTTTTATGCAGGTTAAAAATTTTGATTTTGGGAAAATACAGCCGTTATGCTGCCCAATTTTCTGTAAATCCCAGAATAATACCAAATGAGTTTTAAAGCATGATTTCTTGATATACTTGATGCATGGTTACTACACACTTTATGATATGTTGTACCTACCATAGGATCACACACTTGAGTTCCATTTTAGCATCATGGTATTTAGATCGCTGGCGAGTTGCTGCAGCGCTAGGTGAGAGACCTAGGCCCCTGCGCAGGTTTTGCTGACACACCTCCGGGTAGTGTCAGGATACTGGGTACCTCTGTTCAAGAGGTATTACAGGACTGTGATGAGAGAATGGGAGCTCATAGATATACTTATACTTGGTTGATTTATGATATGTACAACATGATTATGAATATGATTATGAACATGGTGATTTTGGTTTTGGTTTTGATTTTGAATATGTGGTTGTACTCGAATATTTGTAAACTTATTTTACAACTGGATTTTGGAAAGGTACTAACCATGCAGGTTTCAAAAGTTGCATTCATACTAAAAAGGTAATTGAATTCCTACTGAGCATGTAAATGCTCACCCCCCTTTATCATTCCCCTCTCAGGTGATGTACAGTGTGATTTGAGCAACTCCGGAGCGGAGTGACTAGGACTGGAAGATTGTTCTAGTTTGATAGTTGGTAATTATTCAATAACTCATTTTGGAACTGTAATAACACTTAAGGCCCATACTTTGGGATATAGCCTGTATTATCTATTATGCCTACTTGTGATGACAATGGTGATGCATGTCTATGTTTTATTACTATCATTAACAGTCTATATCTAGTGGTGATCACAAACTGTGGGAATTTACAATTTAAACTATTTTTATAATCTTTATAGAAGCTGTCGTTTTTCAACTAGTTATCGTTTTTCTAAAGAATTGCAGTTTCTAAAATTTTTTAACAATAAATTATGAATTTCCATTGTGAAATTCCCATTCTGCCACTGGCCCGGGGTTTGGGTCATGACACTTAGTGGTATGGCATACCGTGAATAAGTTCATAGTTATGGGTTCGAGTAGTGGGTGGCCCTCTTATGGGCCTTGAACGCCAATACACTACTCGATGTAGAGTACCACATCCCCACGTACGGAGTAAGAAACATTCGGTGGGGCTGGGGTGACACTCTCCTCTCCCGAGGGGTAGGGCTGTAATGCCCAGGATTAGTATGTACTATGTACGATCGACCTCCCGAACTTTTAGCAAGCCAAAAAAAAGAAAAAAAGAAAAAATAGAATAGGTACATTTACTTTTTGCTCCATTCAATTCTTAGTTACTCAAAGGCTTTCATACATAGCAATTCTAAGATAACAGTATAACTTTTTAACATATTTTTTTTATAAAATATATATATATATATAAGAAACCGCAGCCTAATTACCTTCAATGGACTGTAAATTATAATCAAATTTAGTGACATCTACATATAATTTATCTGCATATATTGAAGAATGGAACAAAACTATATAAACAAGACTTTACGAGAAAAATGGAATCTACCATATAAACAAGAGTTCTTATTAATTTATGGGATAATATCATTATTATACCTGGATTTTGATACTTTGTTCAGTTTATACCTTCTGTTTTAGTTATTATCAACATTGACCCTTAGATTTAAAATCAGTTACAAATTTATACTTCGTCGCTAATTTAGAGCAGTTAATTTACTAAGATTAATTTACTAAGATGATTTAATAAACTTATTCTCGGATCAGTTTTTATATGGTTTATTTTCAATTTTTTAAACGGTAACTTGGTAAATTAACTGTTCCAAATTAGTGTTACGGTATAAATTTGTAACAGATTTTAAATCTAAAGGTCAATATTGATAATAACTAAAACATAAAGGTATAATTTGAACAAAGTGTCAAAATACAGAATATAAAAGTGATAATATCCCTTAATATATATCAAAGGTTCAACTGGTGACCCAAATATTTGATTAAAATAGGCCGACACAAATGGGCCCAAATTGAAAAATGCTAGATATTAAAAGGGCTAAATTTTGGATCATACTTTGCAAAATAGCCGTTTTCAAATATTGTTAAAAAATAGCCAAATTTTGAATATTATTTAAAAATCACCGTTTTTTATATTTAATATATCAAAATATATTGATTTATTTTTCAAAAAATTAATTTACTTTTTCAAAAATAGATTAACTAAAAAAGGCCCATTTATCAAAATAAAATTATAGAATTGTCATTCATTAAATAAGTGTAAAAAAATGTCCACTTTTTAAACTGATCTTAAAAAAAGGCCATAATACTCGTATTAGAATGGTACTGATCATGATGTGAACCCCAATTTAAATTTCTATATACCGATTATAAGTTGTTATGTAAAGATGTGTAATCAAATCTTGCTTTATAACATGTACGTAAATTCGTAATACGTACGTCCCGAAATTAATATGTGAAACTATGATTTTATTTTCTAATCCAATAAATAAATATCATCAATCATGCACATTATTTTAAATATGTATACTGTTGTGGATCATAAAAACTAGGAAAAATATTTACCGCCAGAAAATCCTTTTTCTTTTTTCCCAAAAACGAAAGTGAGAAAAAAAATGGTGAGATGAAAAAGGGGGGGTTAAAACACGTTCGTGCATGACACGTTTACCGAAGACGTATAGGATGCTTCTGCATGGGATTAAACGACGAAACGCTCTCCCATTGGGTCGGTGCACCTTACAAGAAATCATGATCTTATAATTGCCTTCTTAAAGCTCGAGTGCGGGCCCCACACAGTTGTAACTTTTCTCTGCTTTTTATAAGAGGTGAAAAAGAAAAGGAAAAGAAGAAGCTTAATAATAACTATTTTTTTAAAAGAAAAAAAGAAAAATGAAAAGACGAAGAAACCAAGTAGATTTGATTTCGTTTTTGGTTGGATTTGGGGAACCAAACAAAAAACAAGCGATGCCCGAGGTGAAAAATTAAATCATCAAAGGTTCAAATCAAAATGAGAGCTTAGCCTTTTACTTATTTATGCATTCTTATTTATTTCTTTTTTTCTATCTTGTTAAATTGGTCATCTTTTGGTATGAAAAGAGAATCTGATACCTAACTCCATGCCTAATTGGCTTCACTTTTATGAATATATAGATCTACTTTTTACGCTTGAAAAGAGAAAACTGACCATTAACAAGTTGAAGTCAAATAATCTCGAACTGAAACATCAAAGCCAGTTAAGATTAGCTTGGATAAGACATCGATCCTATGGACGGCCTAAATTAATTATGGACTTTTAAGTTGGCCTATATGTGTCCGTATAAAGGGAAAAAAACAAATGAAAAGGAAAAGGGCAATAAAAAGCAAAAGAAGATTGGTTGATGAGCACTTGAGCACTAGCTATAGTTGCATTATTTATGTATACCATAATACCTTGATAAGGACTTTGAACCAATTACACTTTGCCATTTATCAACATCATGGATTAGGACCATTGTAACCTAATTACTTACCAGAGAGAGATTAATCATGGCTTGGTTTTCCATTCACTCCAAGAAAATGATATATTAGTCAAGTCATTGACTTTTTTTTAGGGGGAAGGGTGGGATGACTAGATTGTGTAATTGGGTGGTGCCTTTTCTAAGAAACGATCAAAATTTTTGGCTCCAAATATTTTCCTTTACATATTGCTCCAACTTTTTTTTTTTTTTTCCTGGTCAATTGATCGATAAGACTTGGACCGACCCACTAATGGAAAGTATAACACAGATACATATTGCCATGTTACAGTATTACATAATGGAACCCTTTTCTAGGACTGAGGAATCCTGGAGAAAATCTTCTGACCAGGCGCAAGGATGGCCATCGGATCAAAATTAGCCTTCCTCTGGACGAATCTTGTCCATTGATTTCCAAAGTGTCGCTTCCATTCTTCCTCGGATCGGTAGTGAGGGAGGTACATCTTGAAATCGAATCCCTTGGTGAAGCAATACTGGACTATTTCCTTGTTTTGAACCACCAATTTATCAACCATGGGGCCCTTAGGTTGTGGAGCAGTGAAACGTAATAATGCCACCAAGTAAAAAATTTCACCTTCCGGTAACACTGTAGATGTACGACTATCCCACCTGATATAACATTTAAAATTTTACCGTGAGATGAAAGACTACTAAGGTATATGCTAAATATAACATTTGAAGAAGACAAAATGTACCAAAATTAATATATGTGACATGATCACTTAGTTTATATATAGTTTATACTAAAGAATTTGCCCAAGGTTTTAGGTCAATGACGAAATCCTTGTACATAAGTTTCAACTAGTAGTTTGTTGTTTAGGCATACCAATTAGAAAAAGTATATGACTAAGGACGATTCAACCAATGGGATAACAGAAGCATTTGGCAGCCAAAATTTGAAACGGATGATATGCTGAGAAAGATTACATACACACCACCCTTGTTTTCCTAGCTTAGAAAATAAAGGATAAGGTTCTTAAAATCCTCGCACAAAAGTTGAGCAATAGAAGATAAGATGGACAAGTCATGACCTCGATCGCTCTCTTTTTCTTAATATTTTCCGATCTGATTTTTCTAGTAAGACGTTCCCCTTTTCGGCTTAGGTTTCTACTTTTTTTTTTTTTTTTTTAAAGAAAATTTTAGCTTCTAAAAAGTTTTAGCTGGGTTTCACTAGGCAAATCTAAGAAAATAAATGTAAAATAAAAGGATAATGACCTAGCATTCACATTTCCCTGATTTATTTTTCTACTAAAAAGTGATTTTTTTAGCTAAATGATGATACGACAACACCAGGGGTATTTTCGTCTATTAGATGACCGTAGCTGGAAGCCAAGACAAATTATAATGTCACTGTAATCCCGTTGGCGAATAAATAGCCTTCTCGTTTCCCAAATGGCGAGACTGACCATGAAAGTTACATCACTCCAAATCCCATTTTTCCATCAGAAGATAAAAAATCACACCATGACGAAATTGCCCCTCACCAGCTGACCCAACACCATAGCAGGCAAAATCTCACATCACCCAGACAGGTAATGAATTGACCGACGTGCCCTTCCGCCAGTTGTTTATTTCAGGAAGCGGCAAATTCTATTTCCTACTTGCAGTAATCCCGGGCACCGGCATGGAATTTTACGGCAAATTTATAGATAATTAAGGGGAAAAAAAAAACGTTCTATTATTGTTGTTATTGTGGGGCCCACTGTATCTTTGTCCCACAACGTACTCTCCTTTAACGCTTCCTTATAGGCTAACGGCTAAACCCCAAAACCCACCATTCTAACTACGTGACTACCGCAAAGGAAAAAATAAATAAATAAACGGAAGGGGTATACGTCGAGTTGGTCCACTACGGTAGGGTCCAGAGTTGGACGGTACAACCCATCAGTGGAGTGAGTTTGATAGTCTTTGAAGGGAGCCGAATACAACTCCTTGGGGTCCCACTCCTAGTAGAAAATATTTGATCTACTTGGAGATCTTAACCACCAGGATTAAAACGGTTCAGCAAAAACAGAAAGAAAGTCAGGTGAGACGATGTCCGGTAGGAGTGGACCCATGGCCCACGTTTTAACACGTGTCTATCTTAGAGGCTGTTGGTGGGAAAGAAAGAAAGAAGAAACCTCGTCATCTCACGGACACCTCCCACGTGGCACTTGGGCAACAAATCACGACAAAAGCATCCAAGAAAAAGAAAATAAATTCTATATCTAACTTACCAAATTTTCAATTTTGCCCCAAAATAAAAAAAAAAAAAAATAAAAAGAAAAAAATAACACGAGGATCGGCAACAAACAACAAGCGTCTAATGTTAGTATTAAAACACAAAATTGAAGTGTACTTACTTGCTACGAAGAAGAGGGTAGATCAACATGGGCCCACCAACGCCTTCCTTCAAGAGGTTCTTGAACACAACGCGATCGAATTCGGAGACGTGAGACTTTGACACGAACAAGTTCAACCACGGGTGAGGTGTGTCCTCCCAAATACCATTGGCTTTGGCGTCTTCCTCCGCACGCTTCACACGTAGGAGAAAATCCATGTAGCTGAGGTCCACCTGGAACTCCAATTGCTCAACGAATCCCAGCCTGGCCAGGAGTCGATGCACGGCCTGCATTTAATTTAAAAAACAAAAAAAAGAGAGTAAATAACGCTAAATGCTGAGGGTATTTATGTCAATTCGTCCCCAAGAGGGACATACATTCATGATTTGCAGATTCCAGAAAATGATGGCTTTTTGGCCATTTGTGGAACTGCGGGGACCATAGCGTCAGCAAAATCTCAATGATCAGTGCAGCAACAGCTATCGTCGAGTCATTACTGGTTTGTCCCCGAGTTAGCCATAATATTACGAAAGTGACACCTTGAGTACATTGGGAGGGAAAGCACAAGTACAGTAGCACTCTCGTAATTAGGAATTGATTTTTGGGCTTTTATATGCCGTACTTGTCAGAAAATCCAATGGAAGATACATTATACCGTATAGTCACTTTCAATTTATTTCATTTATTAAAGAATTTTTTTTGAATTAAATTTATTAAAGACAATTAAATAGTCAGTTTCAAGTTGAATTAAGTCGTGGACGAAAACTCCACCAAAACATTATTACAGAGGAGAATTTAAAAAAAAAAAAAAAAAATTCACGGAAAATTTTGTGGAAAAAAAAAAAAAGATGATGATGATGCGGAGGGGAATAAAGACGGTCCTCCATCAACGAGCTTCGTACACGTGTAGGTGAGTTCAGATTTGTTTTGACTTTTTCACTGTCTTCCTGGACAGTTTAGGGTGGGACCCACTCTTTACACTGTCAAAATCTTCACGGCCAGGAGACGACCCACTTAGCAACCGCCTAGGTCAAAACCCGGTCACCACGAACAGGGGCCCCGCCGAAACCCGCACCTTAAGGCCGGCATTTCTTCAGGGGCCCCCTTCCCCTAAAACCCCTCCCATCCTGACGCAAACTATGCGGGAGTTGACTTTAGTCAAAGATCTAACGGCTAGCAACTTATGGCGCAAGTTATTGCAATAGGACACGGATGTACGGGAACAAATATTTATTTTTAAGATAAGACTATTTTTTTATAAAAAAAAATATTAATGTTCAATTAGTTACCGTATCAACAGTTGAAGGGTGGTCAGTGTTGCGGTAATGAAGAGCCAATTCGAGACAGTAGAGAACGGACCCGGCAGTCGGAGGAAGCCGAGTCGGGTCGAATTCTTGGTCCGGATGCAATGGCACCGTGGGTCGACCAGTTAGAGGGTTATCGTTGTTCGAGAACACGAAACCCTCCACGTAATCAAACGAGTCCTTCTCCGGCCGAGTCACCAGAAACTCGGCGTCCCGAGTGAAGTCTTCGAACTCAGAGTACACTAGCCTTATCCATCTCACCTAAATTTTTTTTATTGTAAAAGAAAAAAAGAAAAATCAGAATCACATAAAAATAAACGTGTTTTTCATGCATTAATTGATAATTCCACCCCAAATTAAACAAAATAGCGATTTTTCAACCCACCATGTCCGGTGCTTGCTGTAGCAAAACCCTAGCTCGGGTAATGATACCGAACTGACCGAGTCCGCCTAGTGCCCCGTAGAAGAGTTCCGGATTTTCGGATTCGGAGCAAATCAGAGTCTCGCCCTTCCCGGTAACGACTTCCAATTCCGTTACGTTGGAGGTCTGGGGACCGTAACGGAAGGCTTGGCCGCTAACCCCGGCGTTAGATAACGTTCCCCCGACCGTTAAGCTCAGGTAATCGGTCCAGGACCTGGGAGCGAGGCCGAGCCCCAAGCACCGCCTCAGGACATCTTCCCATAATGCCCCTCCAGAGACATCCGCGTAGCACGAGCCGTCGATTTCCGACACGTGGAACCGGCCTTCGCCGTCGAGGGAGCGCATGTCGAGGACGAGCCCCCGATCGGCCATCGCCTGGCCGTTAATCGAGTGGCCGTTGCCCCGTGCCGCGACCGTCAGATTCGGCGACCTCGAAGCCGCTTTGACCACCCTCGCCACGTCATCCGCCCCCGAAGGCCTCACGAAGGCCAACGGCCTAACGGAATGCATGCCCCCGAAGTCCTTGCCCGCCGCGTCAGCGGCCGCGCCGCAGTCGATACTGCCCTGGAGGTCGAGAGCATTGCATAGGGTCGAAACGACGTCGTCGTCTGGCCTCGATTCGGTGTCGTTTTCGTGCACGAAGCGCTCCAGATAGGCTATCATTTTTTTTTGGTTGTCGTTTGGGCGCTGTTCAATTTGGCCGGAAAATTAAAGCTCTGTTTGGTTGGGACGTCTTCTGGGTTGTAAGACTAAGACCGCACTCACTCTTTTATTTCTTTTCTTTCTTTCCCTCGTTTATGGTTTGGAGTTTAAGCCTTTAAATAGCTGTTGATTTTGGTTATTTGGTTTCGTATATTTGCTTGTCCTTATTAATTTATTATTGCTTGTTATTATTTTATTTTGTGTTGAAAAATAAATGGTTTAAAATAATCAGATTTTTTTTAATAATTTTTAAGAAAATTTTGAGAAAATAATGACGTCACTCACACCCTACCTTTAATATCCTGTTTGACGTTTTTGAATCCTATGGACATCCTCTGTCTGCCACTTCCATTCCACGTACGTGCACAGAAGAAAGATTAATGGAAAATACATATTTTTAAATTTTTGTTTTTGAATTTTCGCCATTTTGTACCGTGGAGAGTTACTCTCTGTCAGTCTCCGACGGTGACCTCTTTCATGCCTCTTGTGGAAATAAAGAGTATTTATTTAAAATAAATAGTAATAAACAGTGGGGTGATATTTGTTAATTACTTTGTTATTATATCCCTATTTTTGCACATATTTTCCAATTGATCCTTTTATTGTAAATAGAAACACAATAATTCAATAATATTAATAACTAGTCAGAGACGTATCAAAGGGGATAAATTTACTAATTATCGTTTTGAAATTTATGACATATATATTGTGGATAATCAATTTACAGCTATCACCGTAAAAATGTCAGAAGGAATTCATTTACCACCATTTACAAATATAAGTGTATAATCGTTTCAGTAAATGCATCGCCAATCTAAGAATATATGCAAAAGTATAGAGGATAAATATGTAATCATCCCTATATTTTATTGATATTATTTATTTATTTATTTTTACAAAAAAATGTAGCTGGGCTTAAATTTTTTTTTTTTGAATGAAAATGACTTATATTAAACATATAAATCGTTCAGAGTGAATAACAAAATTGCCAGAGGCATACAATCAGTCCAGATTCTATCACTGGGAATGTTAAGAGCCAATCCAGCTAGACAATAGGCCACTTTGTTCCCATTTCTGGGGATAAAAAGACAGGTACCAAGGTTACCTGACTTACAAGGAGACTTAATATCTAGATAAATAGGAGCAAGAGAGGCCGAGGGAAAACTTGATGTCAAACCTTCCACCATTCTCAGGGCATCACGTTCGAAAAGAAAGATTGGAATGCCAGCTTGACCCGCGAGGAGAAGACCTTCACGAACTGCAAGCAGTTCCACAGCTTTGACACTAAAACGACCAGGGATTTTCTTAGATATTGCCGCAACAACCTGCCCAGTATGTTTACGAATAACCGCTCCCACACCTATATGGCAATCCCCTGACAGCGGCGTCCATATTTAGTTTGTATTGGTTGAAAAGGGAGGCGACCATGATGTTTTTGAGGGAGATCGGGGGGTCGACTGCAAAGGGACTGAGGTTCGAGGAGTTTAGTATTCGGCCAGAAAAACATTCACGAAGGAGATTTGGAGAACTGCCAGCTTAGAGTTACCACCATGAGCGACTTGATTTCTATCATTCCAAATGCACCGGAGAATAACACAACACCGTTCAAAGGCCGAGCGAGTGAGTGAGTGGAACATTCCCAGTAAACACTCGGAAATCTGTTCATGGACAACTGTTTTGATAACATTCTATACCTATGATAATTTCTAGAGCTTCTTTGCAATGGGCCATGAAAAAAGTGCATGGGAGATGGATTCCATAGCACCACATTTAGCACACCAAAGAAGAATATTAATCTGTCTTCAGAGCAAGTTATAATTCGTAGGGAGGCCTCCATGGAAAGTTCTCCCGATGAAGATTTTAATTTTCAGGAGAATATTAAGCTTCCAGAAAACCTTCCACCACCAGTTGGTAGGTTGAGAGCAAGATATCAAAGAGAGAATGTACTCTTAAAGTAAACGTCTGTATCCACTACGCACTGAGTAACAGCCATTTTCCTCATAATGCCAAATAAGACAATCAGGTTGGTCCATAAACAAAGTAGAGTGGTAACTATGCAGTCTTGGTCCATTGGAGAGAACCAAAGTCTGAGTTTTGATGGGTCCTACTCACCCTCCTCCAGAAAAAAATCTTTAACTCTGATGTTCTCAATTTCTAGATGGTTGATCGGTTGAAAGTTGAATGACCTTGGGAGCCAAGGGTCTTTAAAAGGTCTAACAATAAGACTATTACCGATTCTCAATCTAATGCCTTTTTGAATCAACTTTCTCCCTTATAGTATGCTTTTCCAAAGGAATGAGGATCATTTCTTATTAGTGGCTTCCAAAAAACTACCAGATCGAAAGTATTTTTCTTTTAGAATACGAGTAGATAAGGATTGGGGTTCCTGGAGTATACGCCAAGCCTGTTTCGCCACAAGGATTTGGTTAAACATGCACAGGTCGCGAAAACCCAGCCCACCAAGGCCTTTCGGAAGGCGGACTTTGTTCCATTTTATCTAGCTAACTTATTCTTCCCGTCTTTCAAACTCCACCAAAATTTGAGCATGATAGATTTAAGTTCATCACAAAGTGAGAGGGGATTATGAAGATGGACATCACATAACTCAATACTGCTTATAGAACTGCTTTCACAAGAATCTCTCGACTGCCAGCTGAGAAGAGACCTTTTCTCCAACCTTGAACCTTCTTCCAAACTTGATCTTTTATGGAAGCAAAGGTTTTCTTTTTGTTTCTACCTACTACAGTTGGCAGCCCCAAATAAACTTTATTCAAATTGGCATGTTGCTTTCTTAGAGTTGCTGGATTGATAATCTCTCCTTCAGGATAATATTAGAACTAAAGGTGATCGCCGATTTATCCAAATTAATTTTCTGACCCGGGGCTTTTTCATAAGTCTCTAGAATATCTTTCATAGCCATGCAATATTCCTATTTGGCATGAAGAAACACAATAGAATCATCGGCAAAAAACAGGTGACTAACTCTCAAACCAGTCCTAACACATTGCATTCCTATGATCCGCCCTTTATCTTCTGTTGCTTGAATGAGAGAGGAAAAGCCTGCTGCACATAACAGAAATAAATAAGGGAAAGGGAAGCAGCCTTGTCTCAAGCCTCTGTAAGGGGTAACATAGCTACGGAGGATACTATTTATGATAAAATCAAAGCTAGTCATAGATATGCAATCATAAATCATAGTAGACCAGTGAGTTGGGAAGCTCATTGCCTCCATGACCTTCCTCACAAAACACCACTCGACACGATCATAGGCATTGCTTATATCTAACTTTTAGGCCAAAAAACCTTTGCTGCTATTAGTCTTCTTCTGGAGCGAGTGAAGCAATTCAAAAGCCGCCATTACATTATTGGTAATGAGTCTCCCTAGCACAAATGCACTCTGATTGGAGGAGATAAGCTCTGGTAGCATAGGTTTTAATCGATTGGCTATAGTCTTTGATACTTTTTTATACACTATATTACACAAACTAATAGGGCAGAAATTAGCAACATATTTAGGATTCATCTTTTTTGGGATGAGAACAATCCTTCTATGGTTGACAGCCTTTACTGAATGATCGCCATTTTATCACCTCAACGCAAGCTCTTGTGACTCTACCTCTAACTAACTCCCAGTACTTCTGAAAGAAGGCAGCGTGGAAGCCATCTGGCCCTGGGGCTTTTATTGGCCCTATACCCGAGAGAACACTGAATACGTCATCCTCTGAAAAGGGTCGATTAAGCAGAGCTATATTTGTTAGATTATATTTAGGTTTTTATTATTTATCTTTAGTGAGGGTATTTTAGTCTTTTTATTATCTATTTGTTAGTCTATATAAACTCTTTTTCTGATGTATTTTCTAAGTACTTTGCAATAAGTAACCTTAGTTGTTTATTTCTCTCCAATTCAATTTTTAAAGTTATCATGGTATCAAGAGCTAGGTTTTTTTAAAAAATTTGAAGAGAGTTTAATCTCATTCACAGCTTTCGCGGATCCAACGGTTGCAAAAATGACTACAGTTCGCACCATTATTGCAGTTACTTCTATTCGTTGGTGGAATATTTCTCAGATGGATGTGAAAAATGCCTTCTTAAATGGTGATCTTCAAGAAGAAGTCTATGTGGTTCCCCCTTCTGGTATTTCTCATAATCCTGGTGAAGTTTGCAAGCCTAGAAAAGCACTTTATGGTCTCAAACAGGCACCTTGAGCATGGTTTGAAAAGTTCTCTACTGTGATTACTTCTCTTGGCTTCTCTCCTAGTTATCATGATTCAGCTTTATTTGTCAAGTGTACTTCAGCT
>JXTC01000665.1:24109-47624 GCA_002914845.1 Trema orientale
ATGCTGATTGGGCGAGTGATCCTACTGATCGTAAGTCTACAACAGGATTTTGTGTCTTTTTGGGTGATTCTCTTATTTCTTGGAAGAGCAAAAAATAAGATATTGTATCTAGATCTTCCACAGATCGAAGTATCGTGCTATGGCCTCTACCACTTGTGAGATAGTTTGGTTGCGTTGGTTGCTTGCTGATATGGGTGTTTTTCTGTCTCGTCCCATGCCATTATATTGTGACAATAAGAGTGCTATTCAGATTGCACATAATTCCGTCTTCCATGAGCGGACTAAACACATCGAGATTGATTGTCATATTGTTCGTCATCACTATCAGATTGGCACATTCATTTTGCCTTTTGTCTCTTCTACTATACAGATTGCTGACTTGTTTACAAAGGCACATACGACCTCACGTTTTCGATTCTTGTTTAACAAACTCTCGATACTTTTAGCAGCTGCATCGTGAGTTTGAAAGGGGATGTTAGATTATATTTAGGTTTTTATTATTTATCTTTAGTGAGGGTATTTTAGTCTTTTTATTATCTGTTTGTTAGTTTATATAAACTCTTTTTTTATATATTTTCTAAGTGCTTTGTAATATGAAACCCTAGTTGTTTATTTCTGTCCAATTTAATTCTTAAAGTTATCAATATTATCCTGTGATAGTCTTGCTCGAATGGGGCAGGCACATATGTTGAGTTCCTGAGGGTTCGCGACTTTTGAACATATTATAGAAGTAGTCCTCTAGAATCTCTACTATCTCATTAGAATCTGAGTGCCAGGTCCCATCTTTGTCTCGAAGCTTGGAGATTTGGTTCTTGCATTCCCTGTTAGAGGCTTTGTTGTGGAAGAATTTAGTGTTACGATCTCCGGATGTGAGCCACTCTGCTCAGGAATGTTCTTTCCAGTATTCCTATTCTCTATTTAAAAGTACCTCAATTTCCCTTTCCAATCCCTTGATCTCGGTTATGGAATTATCACAGTCATATTTTTTGTAGAGTTTTTCAAGCCTCCGTTTTTCCACAGTGCTTTCCGCCAACTCCCGAACTTGTCAGAGCTCCATTTTTTAAAAGCATCACCATAGCCCTCTAACTGGGTTTTGATATCACTGAATGGGTCATCGTCAACCTGTAAAATTCCCTAAGATCCCCAGTTATTTTTAACGACCTCCCAGCAGTCAGCTTCTTTGAGCCAAAATAGTTCAAAGCGGAAGGGCCTCGACCCTATATGAGGAAGGGCTGCAACAGCCCCCAAGAGCTTCAAACACAAGGATCTGTGGTCAGATTTAGAGAAGCCTATATTTTCTATAACAGCGTTTGGAAAAAGACTCCTCTATGCATTCATGTCATCATGCGATATGATGCTCTTTATCATTTTTACTTTATAAAGCTATTTAGAATTTTTAGATCCTACAAATATTGAAAAATGTTAAAAAGAATTTATAGTACTAAACACCACAATTAATAGAGGTAATGGATCTCACATATGATCTTTCTGGTGCATCCCAAATCTTTAATAGTACGTGGTAGTGAGCACCACAGGCGCATAGTTTTTAAGGCTGTAAATGACAGTGCTGCCTTGCATTGCATAGTTAATTATTGAAAGTCTTTACAAATTCAAGATATGATTTTATCATGTGCGATTGTGCTACATGAATAAATTGACATTTTTGACTTTCGAACAATTTAGATGGGTTAACCTTTTAAAAGGGAAGAGTTATTTTCGACTCTAGAGTACTATGGGCAAAATAGTTATTTTCTCGAGAGAAGGAAAAAAAAACCGATCTAGGGGAAATTAATTCATTTTGATGATTCTTTTAGTAAATTAATCTAGTATCAAACTCTTCCAAAACAAATTATTCTCATATGAAAATAGCCCTTAAATTTTGTAAGTACATAATCCAAAAACTCAAAACTGTATATGTTTTACTAATTAGGCTCATTAAAGCAGTTGACAATTAGTACAAAATTCGTTGTCTTTTACTTTCCTCTTTCAAATTTGAATCACGAATTTCAGCATATTAAAGATGCATAAAACTATGTAAAATGTGGCTGATAGATTTTTTATTGGTCGTTTATGTATATTATTAATTTCTTATTGGTCGTTTATGTATATTATTAATTTCTTATTGGTCGTTTATGTATATTATTAATTTCCCTAGTGCTTCAATTGCTGAAATTTTCTTTTTATTTAATTTCCGGCTGAAAATACTAACGCCACACCTTGCTAATAGAAGTCAACCATTATACTTCTTGAAATAAGACTTTGGGACTCTCTGACTCTATGAAGAATGAAAGGGTACTGGCCTAGCTAGTGAGTAGTGCTACTTAGTGGCAAAGATTTGCAGGCAACAACTAAAAGCCGTCCCCAACTATGCGCAGTAATAAAAATAAAAATAATAATAAAAAAGGAAGAAAGAAATCTCCTTCACGCATGGGACAATATTAAACCATAAAAATTAATAAAAAAAGAAAAACCGGTTCCTAACTAGCCTAATCTATTTTCAAGTCATAATACCTAACTGCTTAACCATTAATATTTCATTTAAATGTTGACATTGGAATGTTTCTATGTTTTTTAATTTAAGTCAACAATAAATTAAACCCATAACTTCCTTAAAATTAAGATTTAATCTTGTACACACAATTTTGACGGCTTTTATTTGGCTTTAATTCATTCTCTTAACTTAGATCTAGAATGTATAAATATAGAGGTCCCTGCTTTGGCTATATAGATTATAGAATATGTTACGTGTTAAGGGTGGTGTAATAAAATTTATTGGCAGAATTTGTTTTTGAGTAAATAAATTATTAATAATTTAAATTATAATAATTAAATGTAGAAAAAAAAAATCATTATGAAAATTCTATATAACTTAAAGAAGGTGGTTGAAATGGTTTGTCATACTATAGATTAACTATCGAGTACTGCATTCGAAAATATGATTCATAAACATTCAATTTCTTTATTCTTCAAGAACAATAATAACAATGTTATTGTTTGTTGCAAGATTCAAAGACCGAACTTCAGCCTTTAAATAAATAATTTTGGAATATGAAAAAAAAAATCATATTGCTGGTATTGTTCCACGGCTAAAGCAAAATTAATGTTTCTATATGTTCTTGCGAATTCGAAACAAACATAATTTAATATGTTATATTTTAAAATTATTGCTAATTTTCCAATCTCAATGTTTTGGCTAAAGCAAATAAATATGATTTGTTATTGCAACAACTAAACTAATTCAATATGCAATATCATCTAGTTATTGCTGATTTCCGATCTTTACATTAAATGACATTATGCTGTTAATTTTTAAAGTCACCATAGTTAAAACTTCCGAATGAAGCAAATATATATATATATATATATATTTTTAGAAATAAAGAAAATATTATTGGAGCCAAAGAATTATACTGTAATGGTATAAACATATACCATATTGGAAGTGATTATTATTGTTTTATTTATTTTTTTAAATTTGGAGTGACACTTTGAACTTCAAAGCCAACCTACATAATAAGAGAGAGTGTGGTTAATTACCACGGAGCTATACTAACAGCCATTCGATCCCTTGTGAATATTCTGAATCACTGAATTTATACATAATATATATACACATATTTACGTACCTTACCAGTAGTGAATACTTAGAATTTTAAATATAACACTCAAGATTCCATTAGATACTATTTAATTCTCATATAATTTGAACTTGATATGAGATCATTGAGAACCCTCTTTCATTATAATTTAGTGTTGTTATATTTATCTTCGGGACAATGAATCAGAACTTTACTACAGGTCGACATCTGGAGCACATACGTAACGTTGATTTAATAAGACGGTCATGCGACACGCGCGCCTGCCAAATATTTCATGTTTCTATGATTTTTTTTTCCTCCTCCGTCCATATATATATATATACAATCAGTTTTCTATGCTGTGCTTGTAAGAGCGATAATATAAGTTAATGGGGAAGCATTATAAATTATAAGCACCAAGATAGCTATAAAGTCAACCATTAAATAAAGAGATTACTTGTAATATAACGAAACGTTAGTTGAAAATATACATTAGACATTGTGAAGTAAATGCAAATCATAATATTGAAAAGAAAAGTCGTGAACCGAAATCCAAATAAATGAAATCAGACCAAAAGTCAAATACTATATTAATCTCTTAAATTATGGTTTCAATGTATAAAATTTCAAACCGACCAACACTCTATAGTAGCGAAACAAGTGCTAATTAATGTCAGCCGACTGATACTAACAAATTATACTTGAACTTTCACGTTTTTTGCAATATCAATTAGTAAACGGCTAGTTATATACATATATTAAATATAGGAGGACTTCTCAATGATTACAATTTTTTTGTGACCATGAATGGATACTAAAAAAAGTAGTGATAGCATTAAATTTTTTCGATGGTAATAAATAGTATTAAATTTTTTTGGCCAACCACTAAACTAATTACCACCGTAGGATATCAGATCTAACGGCTTAAACTATTGTAACCATCCATGGGTAAATATTGTTGTAACCATTTAAACCAAACCCATTATATTTAATGTCCAAATTTATTTATTATTTATATAACATTCCAAGTGATAAAACCTCCGTAACCGTAATTGGAGAGAGTTCTATGCTTATGTTAGTTTGAATTGCGTTTTTTTTTTTTTTTCGTTTCCTTAATAATAATTTTAGATTTAAATTAATAGAAAATTGTAACGGTTGCTTCAAATATATGCTTTCCACCATTTTAGACAATACAACCTCTTTCAAAATTGACCACACGATTCATTGATTCTCAGCCCCCACCCGCCTCCGATTAAAAGAAAACAAAGGAGAGAATACTCTTGATGACGACCTTAATTTACAAAAGGGAGAAAAAATTAAATTGAAAAATATAGGCATAATTTGCTGGTTACCACAATTCTTTTAATGTAGAGGTCTAAGTCTAATTTTTCTCTTGAAAAGGAAAAAATCATATTGAGAGAACACAAATTTCGGGGTCCATAATATCTTAAGACGGGATATTCTTATATATTTGGCCATTTGGAAGTATATTCGAATGATCGAATCCGAACAACTAGCTATACAGCCCGTGGTACGCGCAGCATATATCTATATATCATATATGATTATTATTATTATCATTATTATGTACATACACAAACATTAAAAAAAAAAAAGTCACCCCACAAGTACGTAATTCCTTAATTTGTGACAAAAACAGCCAAATTTTGTATTGTAAAGCTACACAGTAAGATAATCAAAAGGCGAAAGGCATTTTAGAATCCGAGGCATCGATGTCAAATTTTTTATATATTTTATTTAGTTTTCATTTAATTTTGGTGATAAGTGGCATGGATAACACCTAAAAAGTAGGAAAAAAAGAATTCCTCTTAAGTGCAAAGAGGTGTGTAACTTTTTCCAACTACGGAAAAGATAATAAATAAACATTTATTTTCTTTTAATGGTAAAGTAAGAAAGAGAATGGTTGTTTACAGCTTGGAGAAAGAAAAAGTTTTTATGAATATTATTAATTTAGTGAGTCTTATCTAGTTATTATGATCTTTATTTAATTTTGTTCACTTTTTAATCAATGAGCTATTATGAAGACCTTCTTTCCTTCTATAGTTCTATTGAAAATGCATGATAACCTCCCTTACTGATCATGAGCTGCATTATTGAACCTCCATTTTGCATTTTGATTTTTCGAATCCAGATAACTAGTTGTCTATTTCTTCCAGAATTATAGTAAAATTTTAGATGAAAATGACCTTTTTTTCCCCCAAGTTGCACATTAGGGCCAATTATTGAGAACGAGCACCAAAAATATATTAACTTATCACGTAAATTAAGGAAGGTGACAAAATTTTATTCCAAAAGTAGAAAAAAATACATGAATTAGGTGACAGAAGTTCAAAAAATTATCCATGTTAACGTTTTTGCAAACGATTCATACTCAACCTTAAATTAATAAAAGATCAAATATTAAAATGATACATCCTAATTTATGTCAACATCACAAAAACACCTCATATGATTTTGAAAATAAATAAAGATTTTCCCCATGTACCGATATTTTTTCCTTTAATTTAAAAAATTAATTGTTATTCTAATAAAAGTTAAGTTCATTAAATCGAAATATAGTGGTTAAAAGTAAAATTTTCGTCAAATTTAACACGTAGAAGAGGTGTCGACTTATTTTTGGTCTAAAAAAGTACTATTATTTTTTGACATAAATCAATAAATGCCAAAGATTTATCTAGCAATTGATTATAGTTAAGATCCACCTTTTAGTTGTCGTTTTTTTTTTTTTTTTTAAAAGTAAAAATGGTTCTGCTATTATTAAAAATGGAAACTTTTTTACAATAACGGACTATACTGGAGAATGAGATGCCTTCATATACAATAACTAGCTAAGTCATCTGCATTTATGTATATCTATATGTAAATACACATTCGATCATATTTCCATTGGTATTGTCCTTTTTCTTGTTGTTTCGAAAAGGAGATAAATAGGATTCATTTAACTTTGCACAATTGCACCGACGACGAAGTAACCATATTTTCTGTCGCCATGTACTTGACATGGGATTTAATTAGTTTTGTATATTCTGATCAATAGGAACCGGCTCTCCTCTATCACATAATTTAATTTTGTACTCTTAGCTAGTCCAGCGTACGTAAGATCTCTTTGTTAAGCTCTATCTTAGTTGTACTCGAATAAGTAACCATTAAGTTGTGTTCCAAAAATAAAGACAAATTTGTATTAAATTAAGGAAAAAAATTATTTCCAAAGAAAAGTTCTGCTCCTTGGGTTGGCATCTCGAACGGCGCGTATTATTAAAATAATTATTTGAGAACCTCTTTTTATTGAGCAAATTATTTGAGAGCTTTTTTTTTTTTTTTTTTTCGAAGGGGTTTATTTGAGAGCATTTACACGAAGGAAATAGTCACTAAACCACAATTGTATAAAAAATTCTTCTAATGTTTATTACCACATGCTAGACTCACGTGTAAATTTTGGAAAAATGCTAGACAGTGGGACCTATCTTTAAACTTTTATGCATATCCCACATCTGCATTTTTTTTAAAAAGGGAAATCACAGATGTATTATTAGTTTGGTGCTAAGTACTATAATTGTCCCTTAACTATGGTAAACCCAAATGCTTATAAAATGCCCAGTAATTAATCAACTTTTATATAAGCTAGAAATCTAGCTAGCTATAGTGGATACCATATATATAATATCCAATTGGCAGTTTTTAATTGTTATCTCATTGATTAAAACTCTCGTGAATAAATTTTCAAAAAAAAAAAAGAGAAATAAAAAAGAAACTATTGTGAATATAAGAAAAAATAAATTCTCTCTCTTCTGATAGGGGAAAGTACGTCATAACAGTGTTTTTATAGTCTCTAAATCCATTTATTTAATTCAAAGATAATCTCAACAACTCTATTTTTATTTTCAAATATTGTAGATAATCGAGCTTATCCTTACTTAAGACAAATACATGGTTTTAACTCTTGTCCAAGATTTGATATGGATTCTGGTACTCAATTTATATGTATATATATGTCACTCTTATTCCAACAGCGCGTGTTTTTTCTATATATATGATGGTGATAGCAACCAATAAGCAACAACAATAAAGTTTTTTGTGATTTAGACACCTTTCAAATGCGGCTCTTTTAGTTTTTCTATGCTCCAATTTATTTATATAATAAGCCAGAAGTTAATTTTTCCTATTTTACGAAATTGACAACCTTGAGGAAAAAGTAGAGTTTATACTTTATATGATGTAGCGTGTTTAATTTACTTTTGGGAATTTCAACATGTAGAAAGTCGTAGTCTTGGATTTCACACCTTTGAGTCGTAGATTTATTCAGTGGAAAAGAAAATTATTTATGGCGTGCTAACTCAAAAAATCAAAGAAACAATAAGACAAATTGATATAATTTTCTTGGCTAAAAATATGATGATTCATTGATTTGTTTAGGAGTGTGGATATATTTACGATATTATGGATGGTGTAATCAAATCTTTTGGAAAGAAAAAGTTCGCGAACTGTTAACAAAAATGTTTTCGGGAGATCAAATTTCTGGGACAAGGTACGTACCAAAAGAAAAGATACACTGTAAAAGAAGATAGCTAGTAACTTATGTTAGTTTGAATAAAATGAACTCAAAAATCACTCGTCAATTTTTTTGGTATTCTAATTTATGTCTAACTAATGAAATGATGATAAACTATTTAAAAGTTGAAATTATTGAATTAGTTTTCTAATTTTATTATTTTTATTTAATTTTTTCTTTCATCTATTCATTTGGTTGAACATGAAACGACATACTATAATTTGAGAAAAGATCTGAACTGGAATAGAATCAGGATTCAATAATCTATTGATGTTATTTTTATGGTCAGTAAAATATCTTATGCAGTATCTGTTTCTTTGTCGCTTAGGCATATTTGTGGAATATATATAGTTTCAAACAAGTTGAATTGACCCTTCGATATTGGTAGCTTATGTGAGATACATATGATCTTAATTTCCCAAGGTTTGTTAAGATACGAATCGATCCAATTTGACGTTAATTATCAGATCTTCCAAGTTGAATATGGCAGCTGAGAAACTGTCAAATATTGAACAAAAATAGATCATTACTCTCTGCTGGAAGCAAAATCATATCTTGCTTACATAAATATGAGGATTTTTCCACATAGTTGATGTGTTAACTAAGTGGTCTAGTGTTTTGACGTTTAGATGTCTAGCTAGAGAAATTTGGAGTACATTAAAATATGTGTGATGTTTATGTTGTTGTTGTCGTTATTATTATTATTATTAGGTAGTATTCTTATTTTTCTTCTTTTAATGGCAAAATATCAAGTCTATTTAAACTTGAGAACATTATCTTAAGCAACTATATACTGTCTTGACAAGTATGCAGGAAATCATAAATATTTTATCATTATTGGCTTGCATAAATTGGTCATGTGGTAGCATTTTTTAATGCTCAGTTTGAGTCAAGAAGCTATGCAGCTATTACGTATGTTGTTAAGGCTCATAAGAAAGTTGTCAATACGTTTGGTTTTATCCAAAAGAGTTTTCTAATTAAGCATCTGCCTAAGTAAACCAAAAAGACTTGGTTGTTTTCTCTACAAGTTTTGAATGGATTGGGATCTAATTCTGATGTAATGAACTTATAAAAGACAAGCTAATTAATTGAGATTCGTTATCTTCTCTTGAAAGTATGAAGGACTAGACTTTTTAAAAGATAAGGGATTGAAGAAACCGTTTCCCGTAATCTTGAACTTCCTATGGTGTTTGATCGCCTAAATCTTTTGAAATAGACTAGATCCTAGGAGAGTGACATGATCTGTATCCTCAGCTCGATCTCTTTGATTAGGTAAAACATCCTTCCCTAGACTATACCCGAAGAATTTTGCTCAAAGTCTAATAAAAAAAATTACTAAGTCAATGTCTTTTGTTGGCCATTCTGTTTCAAGGCTATTTATTTTGTTGTACAACAAGTGTTTTAGAATATAGAAAGTAATAATACGTTGCACTTTCTTATCGATCGGCTTAAGTATTATCCGTCTGCCAAATTCGACATAGCATAGGGGTGTTCAAATACATACATGTGTTTATTCTGTTTCTTTTCTGATGTGTAAGTGCATAAACCATAATTTGTTCTGTGGTAATAAGCAAGGTTCAGTGACTTGTTTTAGGATCTCAAACCAAATGGGGATACTCTTTACATTATCATCAAATTGAATTTGTACAAGATTATGAAAAAAAGAAGCAGAGTATAGGAATGGGCCTTTTGGACATCCATGAAGAGGACTCTGCACATATCCAAACAGCCTCTGGCTTCTCTTGCATATGCTTCGACGAATTTCAAGATTAAAGTAACAAAAGCACTCATCAGAACCTCAAGTTTAAACAGACATACATATTAGTGTATTTACATAAATACATACATATAATTCAAACAAAATACAATGCAAATGCCCATTTCATTGCTATTAGACAAACGAGATCTTGGCCATATACTTATACGTGAATGGAAAA
Organism: Trema orientale; assembly: GCA_002914845.1. NCBI lineage: Eukaryota > Viridiplantae > Streptophyta > Magnoliopsida > Rosales > Cannabaceae > Trema > Trema orientale. Next base: position 34,195 of record JXTC01000665.1, read on the forward strand.
CTGTCTTGTCATTCAGAACATTCAGTGCCAACTCAAACACTTTTAGGACCTTAGGCGAATCCTTTAATTGGGGCCTTTTTATTTTTTATTTTTTTAAAAGTTCATTTTTCATGAATAATTTGTTGGGATACTCTATATTTTATCAACAACTAAACAAAATTATTTTAATACAAGAAAGAATTTTACTTTGCTACCAGTGGACATCTATAATGAAACATAATTTTGAAAATAACAAAACTACTCAGTACATCAACAAGGGAAAAAAAGGCATCAAACAAATTGAAAAGCAAAATGTATATATATATTTAAAATTTGTTTTTATTACCTATTGAGATGTAACATTATTATTGGAATCTTTATATTCTAGTTTCTCAAACAAATTCATTTATATAGAAAATATAGCTAATTTATTTAATCTTTATTGTGACATAATTGATCTAAATAAGACTTTATCTACTTTCTAATAGTTAATTCTTCACTTGTATTCTTTACTTCCCTCTCCCTCATACTACTTGTGAAAAAAAACTCTATTTTTCTCTTTTTCATAAATTTATCAAATTCAGATGGATAAATATATTTTTTCTAATTGCATAGGTATAAAAACAGAATAACTTAATAAAATACAACAATTAAAAAGATAAATAACTACTGGGAAATTCAAACAACAGTATCAACTAATAAATTAATAAAAAATGATTAACAAAGTAAGATATATAGCACGGAAATCAACACCAAGCAAACGAGCACTTCCAAATCAAACTCTTTAATTTAGTGTCTGATTTTGTCTTTATTTTTCAATGACGTTTCTTTATTTTATTTTATTTTATTTTATTTTTTTTATAGATAACTAAAAGAATAAATAAATAGGCACTAAAAGGGAGAGCTTGAGAGATTGTAAACATATTCGAGTATTTCTTTTTATTTTTTGCAAAATGTATGTAATTAAAAGTAAATGCATACCTGTATATAAGTAAAGAAAAAAAAATAGTTTGTAAATTCTTAAAACAAAAACCGTTAAGGTAAAAAAAAAAAAAGGAATGTAAAAGTAGGAGTAATTTGCATTCAAAAAAGATAAAGTGTAATTAATTATGGAAATATGGAAAGTAATGGATAATTAAAGCATTCAATTATTTGAATTTGAATGGAAAGATTTTATTTGACTTTGAAAATCTAAAAATGAAAACGAAAACTTCCAAATATTTGGAAATGTCTAATTTCTATGTTAACAATTTTTTTATACCCTAGGCTTCCTTGTTTTTTTTAAAGTTATTTTTTTTCCTCTTTGGTTAAAGGGTTAGGGTATAAAAAAATTACAAAATAGGTAATATTACAAAAAGAGAAATATTTGGGGGCTTGGCTTGGAGTGGGGCCTTAGGCAGCTCCAGCCAGCTCTGAGAACATTCTGCTCCGGCGGAGTTTTAAAAGAAGGCGTTAAATGAAAGAATTGCATAGCTTGTTTGTTTTATCATTACTCTTGTTAAAAAAAATGTGACAGCATGCGGTGTGTAGTAACGTGCTTAGAAGAAAATATTAACTTAAAATAGCACAATTACATAGTGTACTTTTGAAAGTGGGATGTGATTGATTACTTGACTGAGAAACAAAACGTAGTGTCGTACGATTCATCTTTCAAAACGAAAAAAGTTTCCACTCTGGCTGGCTCAGTCTCGTCTTCTCTGCTCCACGCAGTTGATCATTCAATTTCAGGAGTAGTGGCTCTAGTAAGTGTTTGTTTATCCCTGTCCTCCTGATCAATCGATTAGGATATCAGAATGGGACTCGTGACTGTACTGGGTGCCATGGCCATCCCAACTAAAAATTTAGCTCAGAAATTTATCCAAATTATAATCAAATATATAAACTTTTAGAACATTATGTAAAGTGTTATCATTACATCAGAGTAAATTGATGATTTTGGAATAGAAATCAGAATCAGAATTATGTGGCTCTCTTCAAGTCAGCTTCTAATAATCACTAAATTTGCCACATTTCATGCACACAATCTGCTCTTCAAATGGACTCTTCTATGCAGGGACAGAGCCAAGAATTCTCTTTAGGGGAGTTGGACCGTAATTTTTATTCCTTGAAAGTATTTTACAATGAGCTCATTATTAATATCATTAAGGGTGGTTCTATTGCCATCTTTATTCTCTTTTTCCACCCCTTTTCTAAAGAAATCCCTCACAAAATTTTAAAGTTTTGAAATTTTCTTTGCCCACACCAAACTATTTTCATTAAATCCAAAATTTTCCATTATGAAAAACTAAAATTTCTCTTTCCACTATTTATAAAACTTCCCTATTATCTCTTTCTGTTTTCCATTGTCTTCGTCTTCAAGATTGTAAAGTATATATATTATCTATTAATAAGAAATATATTTTTTGAATTACAATAAATCTTTTAAAGAATATTAAGATTAAAGTTATAATATCAACACTGAAACCATGCAATCCTTTTATCTACAACCCACAATTTTCTTTTCATAATAAGAATAGAAACTTTATAATTCTATTGATGCCAATACTAGTGATTCCCTTTTAGTCTTTTTTCTTTCAATCAAATAAAATATCATTAAACAAAATTATGCACATAGAGTACCGAAACAAATGAGAAAGAAAAAGGCCAAAGAGACGATAAATACTTAATTCCAAATCAATGATGTTTGTTTACCATTCAATATATAAAGGAAACTCTTTGGTGTTATTGTTGATGTGATAAAATCATCAACTTGTAAAATTTATTCCAACTCCTCTAGATTTCTTTTTTTTTTTTTTTTGGAGAAAACACTCATAAATCTATTATCATTTATATTAACACAAAATTGAAAAGAAAACTACTACATAATCATCTAATTGTATTAAAAAAACAATTTCTTATATTCAAAATCAATGGTACGAGTTCTTAAGATTTAAGACATGGGTGTTCTACTAAATGTGTTTGAACTTTGAAGGAGTATGATAGAAAGAATTTTATTTTTAATTATACATATGTGCATTTATATCATTTTGCGTCGAGGTATTTTTGTATGAAAAATGTTAATTAAAAGAGAGGTGGGAAGAGAAAAAAAAAGGTGTGCCAATAGAGCCACCCTATCATTAAAGATGTCTTTAATGTAAACAAGCAAATTATCATTCAATCATTGATCACACATTCTATTGCGTAGCCGATTTGAAAGGCTAAACATTGTGTCTTCTTATCTCAGCTATTTTTTGTGTCAGATCACCAATACTTTTTAATTTATAAAATTTCTTAATGGAATGCATATCAATTGTATATCTTTCAAGCTAATTATCATGTTCTGTGAGCTCTATATTAGAAAAATCTTTTGGATAATACTCAATAAGATGAATTAATATTTTCTTGTCCAAAGTTGAAAATATATTAACGTGGACACAAGCATGCCATACAAAAAAACAAGTCTGAAAAATATATGTTTTCTTTACTGAATTTATTTAAAATCAATTAAAATGAAATAATGAGCTATATTAATTCTGAAATGGGTTTGTATATTTTTTTATTAACTAATGCAACAAACTTTTAATTGTGGGTTTATCAGATTTTACTGTATTTTTAAAATCTTTTAAAAAACTTAATTATTTTTTTTGAACTTTTTAAAAATTTATATTAAATTTTTTTACAAATTTAATATATATATATATAAATATAAAAGAAAATTGCCAGCTCCGCTCTGCTTCTATGTATAATATATAGCATGCTTTTGATATTTGTGGAGATAAGCAGAACGGACAAACGATTAAAATTTATCTATATTTAATTTTATTTTGACTTGGAAAAAAAAGTATCGAGTATTTTCGGGAGCTCAAGCATGTTTTTTACGTGGCATGTACCATAATGATTGTCATATACCCTGTGAAAATGATCATGTATATTCTTGAATCTTAATAGCAGCTCTTATTGGCTCGTATTTAAAATAAATAAAAAAACAGGGGACAGATATAAATCAGCTCAGTGTTCACGAATCATGGTCCAAAACGCTGATCAGGGTATCAAAATTCCCTTCTTCTGAGAGATTGAGGGGTGGACCGTACCTGAAAAGCTGAAGTTTTTGCATTTACGCTCAGATATTTTGATATATATATATATATATATCTATTAATCTATTAACTCTGTACGCTAAGTGTGTATAAGCAGCTCATGGTTCATTTTTTTTTTTCTCTCTTATATCCTTAGATTTTTTTACTTTTTTCTTCTTGAATTTCAATATACTAAAGTAACCTATTTGTTTTATAGGGATGTAACAGAGACTTTAATATTTCTTTTTTTATATGTCCTAAAACATAAGGTTAATTTGGTCATTTTACTTTCAATAAAATGAAAAGAATTGAAAAGATTTTTTTTTGGGGCTTATAGAAATATGACCAAATTTTGGGCCCAATTTTAGTAAATGTCATTTTTTCAAATGTTATAGCAAAATGTCCAGTATATATGCATATATACCAAGTGTAAAATTTTATATACCAAGTATAAAAAATTATATACCTAGTGCATTTCAGTACAGTAACTAAAATTGGTACATATGCGTATCTACCAAGTGCAAAAATATATATACTTGGACATTTAGCTATAAAATTTTAAAAATGGACATCTACTTAATCAAATTTAAAATTTTGGCCATCCACCTAAATTTCTCTTTTTTTTATACGTTTGGCTGCAAAAAACAATAGAAGCCCATATGCTACTTTTAATGATTGGCCCAATGTTCAAGCCTATTTTGTCTAATATCAGTTTGGTGGCTATTGAACAATGCACTTCATCATTTCGTTGGTGGCTCAATGTGTATTATACCTTCTTCTTCTCATTTTGAGTTCAGAGAAAGTAGGCGGTGGGTGGCTGCGCTGAAGAGTTATCGAAAGGCAGTGGTGTATTATATATTTTTTTCTCATTTTGCATTCACAGAAAGTAGGCGGTGGAGGCTGGTATCTATGTTTATGCACATTGTGTGGGTTCCATACTTATATATACGACAAATTGGAAGGAGCCGTCAATATGCCCTTTTGCCCGAACCTTTTCGTTTATGTTTTTCTTACCGTTTTCTGGTGGCTATTGAAGGAAGCGATTCATTATTTGGTTTTGGCGGTGGGCGGTGGATTGATCTTTTGCTTCGCAGTTTTTTATTAGAGAAAGAGATGCGGTGGGTATTGGGGCCTATATATATGCTTATTCATTTAGAGACTTGATTTTTATACTATACTAATAGCACCAGAAAATATACAAACATAACACTTCCTTCCGTCAGCTTTGCTGGTGGTCTCAACTCTGTTCATTCATGTTCTGTTCCGGTAATTATCGTTAATTTTTTTTCCAATAAAGTTTTGACTTCACTTCCAAACAGGAAACAGGTTTGAAAATTTTTCCTCCTCAAATTTTTTTTCCCTTTCCTTTTCCTTTTTAATTTTTCTGAACAGAACCTAAGTGCAATATTGTTTGAGAATAATTTGTTTCTTAGAGCCTTTTAATGCTTTTTCTAAATTGTAATTCATCTTGATTCCAAGGATTTATAAAATATGGATGAGAAGTTTTTAGGGTGAGAATGTGGGTTAATAGATGTGGATATCAGAATAGGCTACAGATGATTTGATCGAGAGTTTGATTGGGAACTAAAGGGATTTATTTGCTGTTGTTCAGGATGTGTAAGCAATATATGCGAATAGCATCCTAAACTAAAACAAAATAATAGTCGATAGATGGTTGAGGTTATTTTATAGTGTGTAGAATTAGAGCTCAGGGTAGGAACATTCCCAAAGTCAAACCAACCAATTGAACCTATTCTAAAAGACTTGGTCTATACTCCATAGTTTCATGAGGAAATAGTATATATCAGTTTGGGGTTGAGAACGTAAATGACATATAAGATCAGAATAGAAGAAAAATTATGACTTATGTTGGCCTTGGTCCCCAGTGGGGTGACTAGACTAAGACTGAGGAGATCCAGCTTAGAAACAAAACGGTCAAAGCAAATTGTTTATTCGCTATATAGTTCACTATCATGGTTGGAACTTGTGGTGTTATCATTAGCATTTTTAGTAGAGCTAAAAAAAATAAATTTGTGTAAGAGAGTTCTATGGACTCAGTCTAAAGACAAACCTAATTAAGTCTNTTTAGTTTCAGTATCATCAGATATTTTTTGTTGCAAGACATCATGTTCACGTGAAACTACTACATTATCTTATTACTTAAAATTATTATCCATTTCCTCTTAGACAAAGGTCTATAATCTAAATGAAAAAAAAAAAAAAAAAAACAAGAGCTTTTAGAGGTTTAAATAGATGTATGGGATTCAGATTTGATTTATAGTTTGAAATTCATTCCATTTTGCTATCTCGATAATAGAGAGTTTTTAAGTTCTGCTACTTTGTCTGTTTTCCTTGATAAGTTTAGATTAATGTTTGGACATCAAATTCTTATACTCTTATATTTTTTCAATTAGACTGATATATTGAGAATTATATCTACATGAGCTTAAAAATGTAATGTTGAAAATTATTTTTCTAAAAAAGTTATAAAAGAAATGAAAAAAAAAAATGTAACCTATGTTTTAATGTAATGCAATCTTTTTAGATTCATTCATTGATCTCTTATGGGCAAGTAATACTTTTGTTTCCATAAGAAACTTTATGCGTGTGTCTGTATATTGTATATATGTGTTCCGTAATTAAGAATTAGTATTTTGGTTGTCTAGATAAATAGTACATAGGTTTGTAAGCTTGTATTATGATATGGATATAGAGGCTGTGAAAAATTATCATGTCAAAATATAACTTAAATTGAATTTTACTTGATATTTTAAATCTTTCGGAGTAGTGTAAGTTGAGAATTTTTCTTGTATTAGAGTATTATTTGATGACCAAATTATAACCCAGTTAAACTTTTAAGGTTATTAAATTAATTGTGGAATGAAAAATTTAGAATAAAATCATACTTGTAGTTTGACATGTGGCAGAATAGGATAAGTTAATCAAAATTCTAAGTACTTAAAACTTTGAAAGTATGCTCATTGAGAATCATAGTATCCCATTTATATATCAAATCCTCAAATAGTTGTAAGTATTATTCTGAAGAGTTAAGATCTAGATTAAATAATTATTGATGTATATGAATAAGGTTTAATCCATGTGCTCTTTAATGAATATTGTAGAGTATGAATACGATTGAGTGTGTATACGCATATAAATTAAAAGCAAACAATTTAATTGATTGACTATTATATCTTCGGTTTAAAAGCTTCGTAGGAGTGGCAATAGCGTATCAGGCTTACATAAGCATATTAGTAGCTACTTCAAGTTAAATAAGAAAAAATTTAATGACTCACCTTTTAAGTTTGCAACCAGCAGAACTCTTTTTCCTCTTTAGATTTAGTTAAATTTAATTAAATTAAATATTTATATATTTCATTCATTTATTTCATAGTATTATGTACAATGCAATAAAACCTTTTATTTCATTGTTTACTTTTGTCGTTTAACTAATCTACTAATAGTTTTTTCTTAAGTCTTGCTTAGTGCTTTTTATAGTTGTAGAAAATCAAATTCAACTCGGAAATGTAAATTTTCAGGTTGTATTTAGAACGAAGATACTCCATCAAAACACTTGAAAGTATGTATAACTTTATTCCTTTTAAATCTTTATAGTTACATATGTTTTGTTGATGTTGTCTTTAACTCTAAAGTTATAATTATTGATATTTTTAAATTTTTATTTAAATGTATTGTTTAGTATTATTTTCTAAGTATCACTTTACTTTCTATATAATCATACACAATGAGTGACGGAAACTATTAATCAACTTTGATAATTATGTATATATTTAAGAGAATATTTTACAGAAACTATAAACTAAGTTTGATAATTATGTACATTCATTTGTTAGAAAGTTTTGTATTAGTTTATTTAATTTTTTAGATAATATTTCAGCAAAGTTAGGTTTTAATCACACTGTTTATAAAGAAAATTACAGAGAAAAACAAAAAGAATAGAATAATTGAACTTCACAAAGACAAAGGCCAGAAAGAAAAAAGAACTAATTAACTTTTGATAGTTTAAGTTTTAACATTGTGATGAAGATGAATGTCAATGAATTCGCATAGATAGAAGCTTAAGTATAAATCGTTAAGTAATGAGAATGTAACGATCAAAAAAATATGAGATATCTCAGTCTCAGTATTGAGTTACTAAATAATGAATCATTTTTTTATAGTTTTTTCGAATGTATAACACACGTGTTAACATAATGAGATGGATTTAACTATTAAGCATATTCTTTTGATATTATTACATCATTAACTTCTTTTAATATTCTTTGCTTTATTTTATCAATCTAAAGTTCAGTTACCGTATTTTTTTAATTATTCATATTTATCTGTAATCATATTTTAGTGTATTGCTTTTATACTTATGTTAAAATAATTCTTCAATTCTTCTAATTTATTGTCTACAATCATACATATATATATCTAATCTTTTCTATTATTTTTTACTATAATATTTTAGCGATATTTTATTCTATACGTTTATGTTTGTATATTTTCTGGAGCTATTAGTATAGTATAAAAATCAAATATAGTTGTGATTTGTAGTAGCATTATGAAAGAAACAAAAACTACTCCAAGCAAAAGAAGTTGGTATGCAACTTTATCTGAAGAAATGAAAGAACAAATAAAAAAAAAAAGAGAGACACAAATATGCAAAAAAGAAACTCTACACAACCCGTAGGTATGAAACAACTTTCTTTAATGTCAAACTAAAAAATATATTATTGCCAACAATAATGATTTTATGTTCAATGAAATCATTTCAGTTGAAGGCAACAATGATTGTATCGGTTCCTTCAACACTTTTGAAATTGGTGAGGAACTTGCTAATTTTGTCTTAGAATATAATAGATGACTATAAGTTGGCATAAAAGTTTAATATTTTCGTTGTAGGATCCACGTCAACACAAGCGAATATTTCTACTAATCCTTCTGAAAATCCTCAACATATTTCAAGTGACAAAAACAATAGTTTCCATACTAGAGAATATTGCTTATGAGGCAAATGTTTTGCCTTCTGAATGATCATGTATACATTGTCATGTAAAAAAATTCTATCGTGAACCAAAATGTTTCTATTGTAACAATGGAGACATTTCATTAGTATCAAATGCTGCTCCACTAGAACTCTATGATCTTTTTACTTCTAATTCTGTTGAGTCGACAGAATTTCGGAAGTATATTCGAACATATAATAACACTTTTGTATTCACATCTTTTGGTGTAAAGTATGATAAAAATTTATGTAGGAGAAATAAAGGTATATACACCTTTCGAGTTTAAGGACAAATATATCACTTTATAAATGAGTTGTTGCCATCAAACAATCAACCTTCATAATTGCAACTTTATTTTTATGACACAGAACATGAGTTAGAACATCGAATGTATAACTCATCGAAGATGAATTTACTGTTACTAACGAAAATAGTCAATATATTGAAAATCAACTCTTATTGTCATTTTTTTAGAAATTTCAGCGAATTATCGAATCTAGACAATTGTAAAATTGTCATTAGATCGAATGTTGGAATGGATCAACAGGTTTACAATTCTCCTGCAGTTTCTCAAGTTGCAGGAATGTGGATTGATGATAATTCTTCTGTAGAACGTAAAGGTCGTGATATTGTTGTACAAAGTCATTTAGGATACTCTCACAAAGTTGAATATTATTTTAGTTGTTATGATCCTTTATAATATCCTCTATTGTTTCCATGTGGAGAAAGAGGTTGGCATCGTGGAATACAGAAAGTTAACAAAAAATAATCGTAGACGACAAAATTTTGATGAAAACTCAATTATCATAGATCAAATAGAATCTCCTACAGAACTTTTGAAAAAAGAAATAAATGGTAATTAAAACTTTGATTTGAAATGTATTTTAGATAATATTTTTCTGCTTAGAAATAATATTTAGTTTTGGAAATTTTCAGTGTCTACAAAGAGGAGTAAAAGAAATGAAGTTTCTTGTCGAGAGTATTATTGCTATAAGTTAAAAGAAATGAAGTTTCTTGTCGAGAGTATTATGTTACAAATTAAACCAATAGAAAAATCAATTTTACTGCAAGCTGGAAGACTTTTACAACAATATATTGTTGATATATATGTCAAGCTCGAAACATCCAGATTAGACTACTTTCGAAACAATCAGAAAAACATTCGAGCTGAATTATATCAAGGGATTATTGATAGTGTTGAGAGTGGTGAGAATCGAGGATCTCAAGTTGGACGTAGGATTATTTTACCTTCATCTTTCATTGGAGGACCACGAGATATGAGAAAAAGATAAATGGATGCAATGACATTAGTTCAATGATTTGGAAAACCAGACATATTTCTTACTATAACATGCAATCCAAATTGGTCTGAAATCAAACAAGAACTAGAACCAAGAGATGAAGTACAAAACAGACCTGACTTAGTTGTACGCATTTTTAGAGCAAAACTAGAAGAGTTAAAAACTAAATTGTTTAAAAGGAAAATATTTGGACCAGTTGCTGCCTATGTATATGTTATTGAATTTAAAAAAAGAGGACTTCCACATGCTCACTTTTTAATAGTTTTGAAACCAAATGCAAAAATATATACACCTGAAAGCTTTGATAAAATTGTGTCGGCTGAAATTCCTAACAAAGATAACAATTGTCATTTATATACAATAGTTCTTAGACACATGATTCATGGCCCTTGTAGTGATTTAAATCCAATCAATGCTTGTATGACGAAAAAAAGAAAATGTAAAAGCCATTATCCAAAGTCATTTTGTTGTATGACAACACAAGGAAAAAACTTATATCCTAAATATAGACGCCGTGATGATGGTAAAAAAATTAGAGTAAGAAGAGCTACTTTAGATAATCTTTGGGTTGTTCCATATAATGCTTATTTACTTGTAGAATTTGATTGTCACATGAATATCGAAATATGCTCTACTATAAAAGCTGTTAAATATTTGTACAAATATATATATATATATATATATATATATATATATATATAAAGGGCATGATCGTGTTGCTTTCAATGTTATAATGAACACAAATAATGAAAATTTAATCAATGAAATTGATAACTTCCAATCTGCAAGATGGATTTCCTCTTCTGAAGTTATATGGAGAATATATGGTTTCATATTAAGTGAGATTTTTCCAGCTGTTTATTCTTTACAATTGCATCTGGAAAACAAACAAATTGTCACTTTTAATGAGTCAGAAGAACTTTCACACATAGTTGAGTTTGATTTGTTTTCAAGATCTATGTTAACAGAAGTTTTTAATATGAATAGTTGTAATGAAAAAGCACGTACATTGTTCTACAAAGAATTTCCTGAACATTTTGTTTGGAATCAACAGTATAAATTATGGACTACAAGAAAAAAAAGGCAACGTAATTGGTAGAATTATATCTGCATATCCAACTAAAGGTGAACGCTATTACTTAAGATTATTGCTAAATCATATCAAGGGGCCAACATCTTTTGATGACCTTAGGAGTTTTAATGGAATTCAAGTTGAATCATTTCGTGAGTCAGCCTTATTACATGGCTTGTTAGAGTCAGAGAATACTATAGAACAATGTTTAGAAGAAGCCAGTTTCTATCAAATGCCTTACACTTTGCGGCGATTGTTTGCTACTATTTTAGTTTATTGTAAGCCTTCGAATCCTAGAAAATTATGGGAAAATTTTGAAATAGCTATGTCTGAGGATTATAATTCTATACATTTACATTTGGTTCATGTGAAATCAAAAGTTTTAGAACATATTCGTTTAGTCCTTGAATCGATGGGAAGTGATATTAATGATTATCATTTGGTTGATCATCAAGTTTTATTGAACGAACAAGAAAGAGGAACAGAAGAAATTAATGAAGAACTAGAAATAGCTGTATCTGAAACAGATTTATCGTCAGAAGCATTTTTGAATTCTGAACAGAAACAAGCATATGAAACGATACTGGAAAAAGTCTTTGAACACGAATGTGGAACATTTTTTATTGATGGACCAGGAGGAACTGGAAAAACGTTCTTATACAAAGCTATTCTTGCGACGGTTAGATCAAGAGGACTGATTACTCTTGCTACTGCATCTTCGGGAGTAGCTGCATCTTTATTACCTGGTGGTCGCACTGCACATTCAAAATTCAAAATTCCTCTTAATGTTGAAAAAGATATTACTTGTGCAGTTAGTAAACAGTCAGGGTTGGCAAAATTATTTCAACATACAAGATTAATAATTTGGGACGAAGCTCCAATGTCTCAACGTCGAGCAATAGAAGCTTTAGATCAAATGCTTAAAGATATTAATAAGAGTACTCTACCATTTGGTGGTATAGTTGTTGTACTTGGCGGTGACTTTTGTCAAGTCTTACCGGTTGTTCAAAAAGCTAAGAAAGAAGAAACTATTGATGCATGTTTAGTGAAATCTTATTTATGGCTGCTATTTAAAAAAATTCACTTGAAAGAAAACATGCGAGCAAGATTAGATCCTCAATTTTGTGAATTTCTTCTTCGTGTCGGCAATGGTGACGAACCAACAATTGCTACTGAAAAGATCAAAATCCCTTTTTCAATGATCATCCCATATGAAGAAAATAATATATCACTGAAAAAATTAATAAATGCTATCTTTCCAGATTTAAACCAATACATAGAAAATATAGATATGTTGACCCATCGAGCAATACTAACACCTAAAAATGAATATGCTGATGAGATTAACAATTTACTCATAGAACAATTTCCAGGTGACGTTGTCATATATTATAGCTTTGATGAAAACATAGATCCTAATGAAAAAACTTTTCAAGAAGATTTTTTACATACGTTTACACCAAGTGGATATCCTCCTCATAAGCTAATGTTAAAACCAAATTGTCCAATTACCTTACTTCGAAATATTAATCCTCCTGAAGGACTTTGTAATGGTACACAATTGCTTTGTCGTCGATTCAGTTCAAATTTAATTGACGCAGAAATAGTTAGTGATCATTATCGTGGAAAGAGAGTTTTTTTACCAAGAATCCCATTCATACCTATAGAGAATGAACATAATTCAATGCCGTTTAAGAGAACTCAATTTCCTTTTTGTTTGAGTTTTGCTATGACGATAAACAAAGCGCAAGGTCAAAGTCTAAATTATGTTGGATTATGTTTACCTGAACCTATCTTCTCTCATGGTCAATTATACGTTGCTTTATCTAGAGCTAGAACTGCCCAATCTATCAAAATACTTATACGACCAAGTTTACAGGATGTTCATGATTTTCAGCACACCAAAAAAATTATCATGAATTGTTACAGTTGAATAGTTGAACAACTCATAGTAATAAGAAAAATTCATAATAAAACATTCATCAAACATTGTTTGCTTGTTAGCTCAAAG
>JXTC01000665.1:48054-121474 GCA_002914845.1 Trema orientale
AATGCTACAACACATACTAATAACTAAAATGACTTTTATATTGTCATGCATTCAATTTGAAATGTTTAATATGTGATTTTAAAGTGTATTAAAGCTATAACTTTTTATTGTTACTCCCATTACGATACAAAATTTGTATCTATTGTTTTTTCTTTTTCAATTATTTTATTTTTTTTGAACTACAGAATACTTATGATATTTTATCTTTTTTTGTAGTAATTTTTTTTAAAAATATATAACTAAACTTCCTTTTTTTTTAAAAAAAATAATGAACTGACTATAAATTATACTTTTTTGTTTTGCTATTAATTCAATCTTATTTATGCATACATTTTTAATAAGTATATTCTTTTTTCCTATGTCTAATTATCATATATTTAACTAGAAATTAAATTTTAATACTATATCCCATAATTAAAAATAACTAAAACTTCTTTCTTTCTTATTTAATGTCTATAGGGAACGAGAGTACATGCCATGATCTTTGACGACAATATAGAGCGCTTTGAAAGAACTTTAGGAATGTTTCGAATTTACAATATTTTGAATGCAATTGTGAATCGTATTTTACCTGCACATCGAGTTTTCGACAATGAATATCAATGGATCATTAATTTTGAGACAAAAGTTAACGAAGTCGCTGAAGAAGAGGCACTAAAACAAGCACAAGATGCACCTGAATTTAATTTTGTTCCTTTTAGTACTTTAGATCAGTACAAGCGTCGCACAGCTGAAGTCGGTAAGATATTAATATTCAAAAAATTATTTTAAACTATGCATCTATATATTTAAATACACTTTATTTTTAACACTAATGATATGCTCTGATAGATATTCTAGCACTTGCAATTGATATTCAACCATCAAGATGTGTACAGACATCATCTGGTCCAAATTGTATCCGAAAAATCACTTTGATAAATGAACAGTAAGTAATATTTTCTTTTTTTTTTTTTATATGTGTGTATAAATATATTATCCAGTTTAAACTATAAAGAAATCTAAATTGAAAATTCGTAGCTAAAGCTTTTATATTGATATATTTGTGTTGATTTTTATTTTTTAATACGAGCTATATTTATATTTCTCTTTTGATACCTACTTGTAGAAAGATACAGATGCTCTTGACTGTGTGGGATAAACTGTTCGAAAATGAATGCAATATGATCACAAACAAAATTGCAAATAAACCTGTACTAGTAGCGAAGTGTCTAAGAGTTGTTTCGTATCACAGTAAGTAACGAATACAAGCCATTTATTTTTTAAAATAAAGCATTTCTAATTGAAAATAGTTCTTCAGAAAGATAATTTAGTGTTTAAATTTGAATTGTATATTATATTTCTTTGAATATGATATACATAGTTCAATTAACAAGATTATAAATAAGGAATGAAATATTACCTAGAGTCCTGTGTCACTTTCATACTAAAATAAGTGGTCGTACTAATATTTATTTTAGTTACTTTAACTGTTACTATGTTATTATACTAATCAAACTTTTTCTATGTCAGTTTATTTAACTTCACTTCACACACTATCATTTTGGATTTTTATTTTTGAGATTTTCCCTCTTTCACTACCAAGCACTATAATTAAGTATGTTCTCATACATTGATACGTTAATTGACAGTGATCTATAAATTAAAATAACACTAATCCATTTTACTTTTTATCAAACTTGTTATTAAGGAATACATGTTACTAATTTTCTTCACAATGAACAAGATAAGTAATAAATACATGGTCTATTCTGAGCACATCAGACTTACTATTTATAATTTTAGTGCTTGCAGAAATTATATAATTACTTAATATACCTTACATTTTTGTAGATACATCACTGAGCACAAAAGCTTCAAGTCGTCTGTTGGTTGATCCTGATCTGCCTGAAACAATTGGACTATATACATGGTGGTACTCGTGTTTTTAAGTTAGTAACTAAGTATTTTCAATAAAAAGTCATATAATTTTAAATAAAAAATCATTTCCCTTACTTACAGACGTGATGAAAATGAAAAGTATCTCTAAATATGCATTGCTGATAATGCTAATCATCCGTCTTCATCGAAAGTCATACTGCCTACAGAGGAAAGCATAACAATAATTAGTGCAGTAAAAGAGTTTGCTGGGAAGGTAAACAATGAATCTTTTTTTTAATAATTTTTTGATTCTTTACATAGCTCTTAAAACATATTACTAAAAACTATTAATTTGATTACAAACTGAGAAATTCTGGATAAGAGCAAACATTTCAATAGAAAACTTGAACCATAATTTCTGGTATATGGCTTGTGAAAAGTGCTATAAAACCACAGAGGCAGATTTCAACGAGTTATTCAAATGTGATTGGTGCAATAAAGATAATGTTAAAGCAATAGCAAGGTATTCACACTACTTATTTCTTAGCTTACTAAATTTTAGAATAAAACAGTTTTTTTATTTTTATACTATGTTATAGGTGTTTTATTCAAGTTCAAAGCAAAGATAGTTCAGGAGCACTACCAGCTACAATATTTAGAAGTAATGCTGAAACTTTTCTTCACTGCAAAGTAATAGATTTGGTGAAGCACACGACGCAGGTATGGAATATTTTTGTATAGACTTTATATTCGTAAACATAACTGATTTTATCATGTGATATTTTAACTGGTTTTATTTTTTGAATATTAGGATGGCATACGTAACTTGGAACACATTGCTGACGTGTCCAGTTGCAAAGAATATACTGCTCAAATAAAGATATACAAACATGAGTACAGTCACCAAACAAAGCATAAGTATATCGTTACACACTTAATTGACATATCTGATGGTAACAAATAAAATTTACACATGTTCAAGTTTTAATAATGTATATAATGTATATAAAACTACTCCACTTTTGGTTGTAAATATAATGTGGAGCTAGATAGTTATCTACTTGTAAAATAGCTTTTCTTGTAAATACCTTTTCTCCTCACTAGGCGCTATCAGTGCTGCTCATGTAAAAAAAGAAACCAAAGAAAGCAATGCTGATATACTATAATTTTGGTTGTAGTATATAGACAAGTTAATGTATCTTTTTAGCTTTCTCAATGTACTAATGTGCAACACTAACGTTTCCATAAAACTAAATATTTTTGATTTCGTAACTCACATTGTGTCTAAGTAAAGTATACATCAAACCATCATCTACAATGAGAAATGGATGAGAAGTGGATGAAGCTAATTAACAGGTAAAAAATTCTTACTTTATCATATTTCATTAATTTTTTTCCTTGACTTCTTTTACAAATCTCAATCTCTAAGAATTGTATCTACTTATATTTCTATTTTCTTTTCCTGGTAAGCCAATTTTCCATTTTGATCTTTGAATTTTGAAATATTATTCCTATTACTCTTAATCTATTTTTTAAAAAGATTTTTAGAGTTTTTCTATGCGTCAAATGATGAGTACATGAGCTATGATATAAATAATTGAATTTTGAGATGGCTTGTTAGTTGCAATAATTGGTGAACATCTGTATTTTTATGATTTAATATTTAGTTTTGAATGTCGGCAATAGTAATTGATATGACTAAAATTATGTACATTCTGATCATTTTTAAAAAATTCTTAATATGTTATATGCTCTACCAATTGTTCTAAGATTTATATGATTCCATACCCATTAAATGTCCTCATTATTCAAGTACAAAAAAGTTAAGCCTTTGAGTATTAACTTACTTAAAATGCTGGAATGTAATAGTATCCAAATTAATTAATCATCCATACTTAAGTACGTCAATAAGTAACATAGTAAAAAAGATTTAGAAAAAGGTTTTAGCTGCAAATGCAATATGGAATTTATTAGTTTTATGCTATTAGAATTTTATACTTAAGTACGTCAAGTAATACCTTTATGGGCAATAGTCTAACAAGTAATATCATTATGGGCGGTAGGCTCAGGCCTGATTGGTCAAGTAATAACAAGTAACTATCTGTAATTTTTTTTTTGAAAAGTAACTATTTACGATTTGATTGCTATAATTAGTGGGGAAATGAGTACGGCATGTGCATTGCACGTGCAATCTTTCTACTAGTATATATATATATATATTTCTCAATCTAATAGGTATCTTTTACAAATTTCTATGTATTATTTTTTAGCTGTTATATCATATCTAACGACTACCATAATTTGAATAATTAGAAAAAAAAAGTAAATTAAAATAAAATCTTATTATTTAATTTTTTTTCCTCTTCATCTTTTATCGTTAAAAGACATATATGATTAATTTTAATTAGTTAAAATAATATATATGGATAAGTTAAAAAAAATACCTATTGAATTGGTGCTCATATATATGTGTGTATATATATATACACACGTGTATGAATATGTATATCATATTATAGGTGACCTATTGATATAGTAGGCAATACAGAAGTAAGCCACTAGTGACCATTGAGAGCCCTAAGCATATTTCTTGACCTTGGACTAGAGTAACATTAAGGTCATGTTTGATTGGGTGGAATGGATTTGAGAATGGAATGCTTATTCTATTGTAAAGTCTATTCCATTGTTTGCTTTGGATTTTAAAAAAGGAATCATTATTCTTTTAGAATCACTATTCTATCAAATGATGGAATTATAATTCCTACCTAAAAACTAATGAATAAGGATTTCAATATTTAGTTACATCATTTAAAATTCAGTTTTCTATTTTTGCCTTAAATGGACACCTAAAAGTAAGGATATTCTTGTAAATGCTATATTTATTCCATTCTATTACAATGATTCAATCAAACAATAGAATATTATTTCTATTTCTATTCTAATTCTACTTTATTTCGATTCTTATTATCATTCTCATTCCATTCCACTCAACTAAATGTGACCTAATAGTGTATCTTTTCATAAGAGATCCCATCATTAAAAATCAAAAGAGAACACCCAGGGGAAAAAAGAAATAAACTGTTTCCCGAATTCTTATTTGTTGGTGGTCAATTCAACTAGCAATGATAAAAATTCTCCTTCTGGAAAACACATGCAGCTTTTGGACAAACCAAAAAAAAAAAAAAAAACATAAGTGTGACTCTCAATTACAACACTTGACTTGAAACCCATAGTGATCAAAATTACTTTAAAAAAAAAAGAAAGAAAAGAAAAAGATCGAGTATAATTGAGAGGCTTATCTTTTTCAGATGACCCTGAGTACTGAAAACACAAAGTAGTGATTCTCTTACATATTGATTGGGCTTAAAATATAGATCCATAGAAATCAAGAGAAAATGACATGGAGAGGCCAAAATGACTTTTTTCGTGCGTTTTTGTGCAAAATGATATTTTAAGAATGTCAAAGACTTCTTAATCATAAGTCAAGAGCTTTTTAGCCATGAAAATTATTATTTAGGACTAATAAAGTGGGGTTTAATTAATGACCTCTGCTTATTACAAATTAAAGGAAAATACCTACTACTACCCAATCCCTACCCCATCCCATTAGAGATAATAGGTTTTTACGCTTACTCTTAGTGTGACTCTTCCAGGTAGTGGCTACTCTTACCACTTGAGCTAACCTACTTCGTCAACCAATCATGACGTCTTTGATACTCCTAAAACATCATTTTTGAAAAATGGGCAAAAAAGTCATTTGGCCCGAATTAGTCTTGTCCATGTCATTTTATCTGGAAACCAACGTTATTCACTCTAATTTGAATAAAAAGGATAATTAGGTTTTCATATTTTGACTTTTGCTAAGTATTAATTTATTTCGGTGTAAATGACGTTGGCCTATTTTGTCCCAAATGTCAGAAAAATAGTCTCATTTTGACCCCTTTTTCCAAACGACATTAACGATATTGCTGACCCCTTCACCCAAACTTTTGCTATGTGTACACATTGCCCCTAAGTAATTGATCTTTTTATTTTTCGCTCTGGAACCTAAGTAATTAGCTTTGGCCTATTTTGCTCCATTTACAATAACAAAATAAATAAATAAAGGAAAGAAAGTTATCCAAAGAAATGACTATTTAATACAAAAACTCTCTATAGTCTAACTCAATTTGTAAAATTAATCTTCAACTCATTTTTTGAGACTAAATCCCCCCTAGTATTAGAGAATTTGGATTTTGTCATTCCAAATTGTAACAAAAGCCTTTTGTAGTGTGAAATCAAAAAATATAACTGGTATTTCAGATATTATACTCATTTTTCTCACCAATTTGACGTAAGTTGTTTGTATATATTACACATATATGCTCGTTCCTAAATTATAGAATCCCTTGTAATAATCATGAACTTTACATGTTTAATAATATATTATTAATTGAATAACATATATATATTATGTAAAAAAAATCAATAACTTTTATATACCCAAGTTAAATCAAACTTTAATTTTAGTACTAAAACGGAATCCAACCCAAGTAATCATAATATAATTAAAAGTGCATAATAACTGTAATTTATTATATTTTTTTTCGAAAATTTTTTTTGACTCATTAATATAGTATAAAAAGAGTAAAAAAAAAAATCTTATTTGAATGTTTAAAGTTTGTGTAAGAGCGATGACAACTAGCACTAGTCAGTGACCAATGGAAATCAATGGTTTAGAGAATGAGCCATCTAGTCAATTATTATATGCAATGGAAGCCATTGAAAAATGCAAAATCTTCTATTTTTCCAGTAAGTTTTTTATAATTTCTAAATTAGGGGAAAAAAAGAGACGAGAAATTCTAGAATAAACTATATAAAATATCATTTATGCATTTTGATTTTGCGCCATCTGAAGTTTCTATTACAGATAGATGTGACATAACTAATATTCTTAATATTAGGGAGTTTTATTCTAAAAAAAAAAAAAAAGAGTTCAGTGTCAATTTTACCAAATTAGTTGAATTTCAAGGGATTTTTGTATTAACTAGCCTAAAAACATTTATTGAAGGGGAGGACAAAACAAACGAGAAATTAAAAAAAAAAAAACAAAAACAGAGAAATAATTAGAAACATTCTCGGAACAAAGAATGAAAGTTTATAAATCGTAAGATAAAAGAACTTTGAGCTAAGAAACATTATACATTCTAACAGAAATTATATAAAGAAGATACTATCTTAATTAAACATTTTAGAAAAAAATTTACCTTTCTTTATCCTTATATTATATTTTTTTCCTTGTCTGTTCCAACTTCCGAGAATGTTCCTAATTGTGTTGTTTTTTTCTTGTTCAATTTTATCTTTAAAATTTTGCTTTCGTTTTGTCTTCCCCTTAAAAAAATTGGTTAAGGTAACTTAATTTCTTTTATCTATATATTTTTTTTTTCTTTTTGGCTATTGTAAATGGGGAGTGAGATAACTTTTGTCAAATTTAGGGAAAAGTAGACCAAAGTTCATTATCCCAAGACAAAATATAAACTTAATAAAAGTAAAGAATAAATAGGTAATTTGTCCAAAATAGTATTCAAATGTCAAATTCTCATATGTGAGAACTAAATAGTTGCATTTTTCAACTCATTGAGTAGGCGTTACTCTTACCATCTCTAAATTTCTACAGTTGTGAATAATATAAGTTATTAATACATTGATGATGAGCAAAATGTATTTCAACGAAGCAGATGATTGTCAATTTAAATTTTCTTTGTACCAATTATATCCACATCATGAGTCTTTTCTTTTAGGTGTTCAGGTTTAAGCTGTCTAAGTAATAGTCGAATTGGGGTACATTAATTGATCAAACCTTCCTTTACCTTTAGGTCGACTCATTATCCCTAGCGAATAGTTGGCTCAATAGTCTTTCCCAACCTCTCCTTTGTAAAATAACCTCTCATCTCTTTTCTTATTTTTTTCTTCAGATTTTTATTTCTTTATATTTATTTTTTGCCTAATGTGGTGCTAAAAAACCTAAATTGCACTAATCAAGCTCAAATGGACCCAATTGAACTCAACTGTGCCGGTCGAACTCTAACTGAGATATTCTTTAAATTGTGATTTCTAAATTATTTAAGGGTATAAAACTAAGACTCATTATGCCATGTATATGTGTGTCTATTAATATATGAAAGACCCATATTTTATTAAGGGCAAAATGATCATTTTATCAATTTTTGGATTAAAAATAATGGGATTTGACTAAATTCGAAATTTGAGTCAAATGAAACAATCTTGGAAAAACTAGGGTCATTTGGGAATTCATGAGGGCATGTTTGAAGGAAAAATGTTGAATATGGGCCATAATATAATTTTTAGAAGTTATTGCCAAGATATGGGCGGCTATATGGCAGCAAAACTCCAAAACCCTCCGTCTCTTTCTATTTTTCTCTCTCCCCAAAACTCTAACCCACGAACAACCCTATGCTGCTCCAAAAAGACGACCATCCAACCGTTTTCTTGTTGAGCCATAACTGGCAATCGATTGCCTATCCACCAAAACTCCTGCCACTGTAGCAATTTGGCTGAAAATCCCTCTGATTGCCGAGGATCGTGAAAAAACATTTTGGTGGTGCTATCCAGCCAGATATGACCTTGTGACTCTTCTTGTTGGATTCGTCTTGTTGTTAGCTTTTTAAAGGTTCTTATCTTGTCTCATAACTTGCCCGAGTTGAGAAGTTGTAATTGTTGACCAATTTGAAGCTTTTATTTTATCCGATTGTTTTACAAACCCGTTTTCAGAGTGAGATTTCATTGTCATTTTTAGATTATACTCGTGAAAATATGAAGATTGGTGTATAACATGATAATGCTTATAGTTGAGCATAGAATTCGAGGCGATGAGCTCAAGAATCACCTCATTGCGGGTTGGGTTTCGCATTGGACCCAAATTAGATAAACTATATATCTATCATAGCTATTTCTGATGCTAGGAATAGGTGTTAGGAATGCGCTCATAACCTCATAATCACCATTTGAGGTTCTTGTGGAAAATTTGCTTTTTAAAGTAAGTGAACTTAGGCTCAGAATTGCTCCTCGACTCTTCGATCGGTTGCCTCTCATCGCTGTGAGTACTTGCTAGCTTCGTATAGTTATTACGGTGAGGTAGGAGATTCATTCACCTTATTTTAAACTATTTTTGATTATGTATGAAATTTTGAGAAAATATATACTTTGTTGATTTGGATGTCTTTTTGAGCTGTCTTATGGATTTGAAATGTTTGAGAATTGCTCTGAGATGTTTATATATGCTTTTTTTTTTTCCAAGTTTTAGTTTTGGGATTTGTGG
Organism: Trema orientale; assembly: GCA_002914845.1. NCBI lineage: Eukaryota > Viridiplantae > Streptophyta > Magnoliopsida > Rosales > Cannabaceae > Trema > Trema orientale. The sequence continues at coordinate 57,233 of JXTC01000665.1, forward strand.
AAAATGCGTATGTTATGTTGCTAGTTTTTCGAAAGCGAAAAATTGTTTTACATAAAAGCCAGAGGATATTTTAGATTAGTCAAATATTCCATAGTTTTTTTTTAGTACAGTTCATATTGTATATATCATAGGATTAAATATGAAGCCCTTTTAAGCATCACGATTCATTTAGTTAGTAGTTGGGCTCCACCGTTGGTGTGAAGTCCATAAGTACAAAGTCCGTAAACCCATGTAGAGGTTGTACACACATGACTATATATAGTATTAATTTCAGAGTACTTAGTTCACATATTAGTATGGGTTACTTTGGGTCGTAATGAGACGATGTAAGTGATAGCAATCGTTTTTCTAGTCAAATTAATTAATACCTTATTATTCCTAATATAGTTAATATTGAGATATTTGCCCTTAAAAGCAGATTTCTAATTTTACCCTTTTAGTGTAAACAACTTTCTCTTATATGCAATTATGATATTTGCTAAATTAAATTGTCTCAGTTGAATAGTTTATTTATCTGAAAAAGATTCCATGAATTTATTTGTGTATAAAGAAATAAATATGATTAAGTGTAAATTATGGGGAGACTTGTTTTTTTATCTAAGTCTAAATTAATTAGTTCACAATATGTAAATAAAGATGGAATACTTTATTTACTAAAGAGTGTAGTGTTTGTCTATCTCAACGGGAATGATGTGTCTCAAATCATTGAAGTATCTGACTTCTGATAAAAATACTAGTACAATATAAATAAGTTATGTGTATTGAACTGGACCTGGTAATATAAAAAATTGGAGTGCCGTAACTCAATTCTTAGTATTACCACAAACTAGCTCTTTGCATGTAGATCTTAATCCTTGATGTTTGACATGACTTGCTTTTATGGATTGTAGCCTTTTGATTTGTTAGACTAGCCTTTGTGAAATTAGAGGCGAACTCTGGCATATTGGAGATTATGGCTTATGAATTGATGGAAATATCAAATAGTTAATGACATTATATATTAGTGCCACTTTAAGGTCTTTCAAGATTCATGGAATAATTAAATCTAAGATCTTAGTATTCACTTTATGAATTGGTTGATAATTTTGTCTAAATAGCCATTGAGAACAAAATTATCGATAATATTTTTCCTTGATAGAAAGATGGTAACTTAAAGGTAAATATGTGTTGGAGGGGTATTACGGTAATTCCACCTATCCAACTACAACATTGTATATAGATTTTATATGTGGTATAGAATATGCTAGATGGATCGGTTAATCAAGGCTAGTTGATTAAATCACTATAAAAGGCATGACATTTAATCTAAGAGTGCAATATTGGGCCTTTAGTGCAGTGTCCCCTTTTTTAATAGTATTTATATAAATACCATAATAAGAGTTATTATGTATTTATTATACTATTGGAACTTAGATTATTTGGATCCATTAGGTATTGTCTAGCTCAACAAAACTCATTAATTGGTTGGTGATATTTGTGAAATTAATTTCATGAAATTGTGTAAAATAATGATTCTACACAGAAGTTAGTTTTTTTATAAATAAGTTTCACGAGTTAGACATATTTATAAAAATACACCCATAGCCCAAATTAGAGAACAAACCCAATCCTAGTTGGACTGGGATTAGTATTTTTGGGCCCCATATACATAACATATATGAGAAAAAAAACCGCACAATAACCCTAATAATGCTACACGTGAAACACAAAGGGGAGGGGGAGAGAGAGAGAATTTGGCTAAGGCTGAGAAAGAGAGGAGAAAAAAAGTTTCCTGTAATCTCAGTCTCATCTCACGTCCCGGTGTTTTGAAGGATCAAGAAGGTATTCTTGATTATTCTCCAATGAAGGATTCAACTTGGTGCCAACTCGCCTCATCGACCTAGAGTTAGAGCATAGACAAGAAGATCAAGGGTTGGAAATTTGATCACCGTCAACAAGGAGATCAAGGAGGAGCACGCTACAAGAGATAAACTCTAATCTCATCTCTAGGGTTTATGTATCTAGATTTGATTTATATTATACGTGGTCCCGTATATAATATATGCATGTTCTATGGTTATAAAAACTGTTTTCATATAAAAATTTTAAAACTTAAATCCACTAATTTTTTCACTGGATTCATGATTTGATCATGTGTTTTCTATATTTGCATGTATGTATATTTTTTCCTAAGTGTTAGGTCAATTTACTGTCAGTTAATCCTAGTATAGTTGAAGGATCGATTTCATGGAGAACTCATAACGATTTTTGACTAATCTAGTACTAAACTAAAATAGGGTTTTTAAATAAACAAAGTAAAGACTAAAAGAAAAGTAAAAGTAAAAGTGAATAAAAGTGAGAAAGAAGATAAAAGCTAAAAATAATAAGAATTAAACTTAGTTAAAAACTCAAACTCCACCGCTAGACAGTCTATCTATTTAATTACTGAATCCTATATTCAATTATTCATCAAATTTATTAACTATAAATAACATATAAGCTTGATCTATCATAATCTTTTCTTAGATTTTTACTGAACAAAACAAGCTCTTTATTTATATTCTATCTATTAAACAACTTCGAACAAGTTTTTTCTGTTTTAATAGATGCATTAAGTCAAGAAAGATAGGTTGATATAGGCAATTATCTCACATGCATAGACTCTTTAATCTAGGCTATATTCTTCATCATAATTAACCAATCAATTGGTATAATTTAGTTAATTATAATTCGTTACTAACAGAAAGATTGTCAATATAATTATAGATCAAACAATCTATCCTAGCAAGATATCTATAATCTCTTATTCAGTTAACCACACCAAATAATACAAAATAGAAATCATAAATCATATTAGCATAAAAGAATATAAGCAACTTTGAATGAACAATTGATTGATATAAGAGTTGAAACAATTATTTTAGCATCATGTCTAGGGTTCTGAATTCATCCTTAACTAAAAAGAAATCTAGCCTAGCACACTTAAACAAATAAATAAGGAATCCATCATGCTAGGTAAATAAAAACAAAGAGAAAACAAAGATAAAAGAGGAAGAATACTAGTTGATATTCGTGGCTTGAAGTTCTTTTACGCAGAATGATCTTCAGCCTACAAGCACTCCAGTTCTCCTTTTGATTCTCTCTTTCTATATGTTTAATATATTTCTACGAGTCTAGGTTCTCCCAAGTCTGATCCATAATGCCCTATTCATAATGTATTTAGTTTTAAGAGTGATTTGGAGTAGTAACCTGAAGTTGGAGTGTCCAAAATATGCTGAAAACTCAAAGTCGATGGCTATATGGACATCTGGCACCATGATGCCAAGAATTGGGTGTCGGCCCATTTAAGCTAAATTTTTTAGCTTTTCTCAGTTTTGTATCGTTTTCACCCGATTTCGTCGTTTCGCCTCGTTTTAAGCTCGTTTCAGCTCATTTTTGATCCTTTATCTCCAAATTACCTACAAACATAAAAATATCATTAAAAGCCTAAAAATAATTAGAAAACTAACAAATTAATGTCGATGATTCAATCAAATCATTATCACAATTAAATACCTATCAAATTCTCCCGTACTTAACCTTTGCTAGTCCTCTAGCAAAGCTAAAAAAAAAAAAAAAAACAAAACTAGACCTAACAAAACTACCTAGCCTAGCCTAACTCAACCAAGCCTTCTAGTTTTTCATCTTAGAGAATAATAAGAGTATATGGTTCAACTTTCAATAAGCGTAGCATCGAATCCTTAGCCATTATCAAGCTAATATACTCATCAAATAATCGCACTCAGGTGTGTGTATGCAAATTTCACCAAAAATACCACTTGGTTCCTAGTCAAAGAACTATCATCATATGTTTTCTTTTCAGTACATTCTTCACTATACTGAAGGTATCTCCTGAAATCACATATCAAAGTGTCTTTACATAGGTTGTAATAGGGCCGATGGGTTACGATTCAAGAAAAGAATGTTAGGATATCAAAAAGTTTTAAGTATTTCATAGAGTATAGACATCTAATATTTTTTAAGTAATACTTCTCACACTTCACAGAAACACATAAAACAAGGCCAAATATCATTGTATTAGGCCTATACATCATTTTAACCGACCTTTACAATACAACTAAGAGAGATTGTCACAAAATTCTTTTAGGAGAGATAAATATTCTTTTTCATTTTCAAGAGATTGTATATATTTTTTTAATTATTTCTTTCTTTTTCACGTCTTTCTTTTCTTTTCTTCTCTTTATTTTTTTTCTTTTTCTCTTCATCTCTTTCTATTACTAAACTTTTTTAGTACATTGAACAACTCTCTCCATTCTCTCATTTACTTTCCTTCATGAGTCTAAATATTGTCCCCACACTCATCTTTCATTCCCAACCTAGTATCTTTGTAACTCCTCCTAATATTCCTTAATCTACTACTAATTCATAGAACCAATAGTATAATATAGTGTTTAGGCTAGATAAAGATAATATGTGCCTAATCAAATGAAAAGGTTTACATGTAGCCTCATTTAAGTTAGCTAACAAAGAAAATATTCTATTATCTTCTTAGTTAGCCAACTTATGCCCATAAAAGAGGAATAAATTGGTCCAAATGGAACTGGCAATTGGTTTAGAATAAGTCGGCCCAAACTTCATTATCCTCTCAGTTTTCTGTGGGTGTTTTTGTCATTTTGAATATGCAGGAAATATAAGTTTGCTCTAAACGACGAACGAATGAGAATAAATGATGATGATGACGCTTCAAGCAAAAAAAATAAAAAATAAAAAAAATAAAAAATGATGATGATGATGAGGCACAGAATTGTATGACACTGATCATGTACGGGTTAATAGGGCCAAGCAGGACTAATTCGTCCATTTCCTCTTAAAAAGGAATATTCTCTACCTCATAATTCACTGAAATTGTGTGTTCCCCACTTTTGGTTATTTACAATTTCTAATGAAATAACGATCCACTCCTGGCGCAATGTTTTATAATAAAACGTAGGTTATATATGTTATTACATGGTTTATATATGCTATCCCAAATCCTACGTTAGGTTGAATCTTCACATTTCTCTTCTAGTCATAATTTCATCCCTTGATTGTCACACACACATATATATGACCATGTTTCAATAGAATTTTTTGTTTTTGTTCTATGGATAGGTACTTTGACCAAGTTGAAAATGACTTGCAATAACAAGTCATTTTTACCAATGATTTTTTAAGGATAATAATTTGGAATGGTTTTTTAAGCAATTTTTTTAATCCAAATTATTAGTATTTAATATTTTGATATACATGGTTTTTTTTTTTGAAAATATTTTAATAATGTTTTTTGAGATACACAGTTTGGTCTTTTTTATTATTTTTTTATTTTTTTAGGAATATGCACATTTTCATTTTTTATCTAATAAACGGTTAGTTAGTTATTTTTTTTGGATCAAATACACATTAATTATGATAAAAAAAACTCACGTTAGTTTATTAAAAAAATTGAAAAATATGCAAAAGAATAATATTTTAATCAATAATAATCAAATCATTAATAAAAAAATAGTTGATTGTTTTATTAAAAAGTAATTTTTTGTAAAACACGTAAAATGAAAAAAAAGAGAAAGAAGGTGAAAATCATGTTAATAAAACATGTAATATTATTTTAATCAATAATAAAACACATAATTTTTTGTAAAAAACTCACGTTAGTTGATTAAAAAAAATTGAAAAATATGCAAAAAATAATATTTTAATCAATAATAATCAAATCATTAATTAAAAAATAGTTGATTGTTTTATTAAAAAGTAATTTTTTGTAAAACACGTAAAATGAAAGGAAAAAAAAAGAGAAAGAAGGTGAGTAATAACTAATAACACATTTGATAGTTAATAAAAAAATATAAAAATAATATTTTAATCAATAATTATCAAATCATTATCAAACATGGAATGAGAAGAAAAATAAAAAAAAAATAAGGGAAAGATGATTGAAAAAAAAAATGTCCAGCTCACAGGTCATAAACAGGTTGCCAATATTTTTAATCATAAATAACTTTCTATATATATATACATATTAATTAGATTTTTTTTTATAAAATCACTAATATTATTATAACCATTAGATTAAAATCTAATGGCTTAAATTAGAATACCCATCCATGGAGCAAAAATAAAAAACTCCATTGAAACGTCACCCATATATATATATACGGTCTCAGGGTGTCTCTAAGGCTGCACCAAATTGGTGCAAAACATCATTTTGGTGTTAAAAATCCTCTCCAATGTAACACTATCTTTTATACTTAATTTAGTGTAATGAATAATGGTATTACACTAAATTTGGTGTAATACTATTCAAACTTTTTTATTTTCCCAATAGCCCCCACTTTTATAACTTTTTACAAATTTGTTTCCAATATATTCTTTTTATTAACTTTTATTATCTATAATGATTTAATTTATTTCATATTTAATTTAATTTGATTATAATTTAAACTAAATAATACAAGTAATATTAATAATTATTAAAATATAATTACTCATTAAAATTCATAATCTAAAAACTTCATAATATGTAGAAAATTAATACTAAATGCCAATATAAACTAGAATTCCAACAACATTTTAGCAATATTTAATTAATTAAAAGTAATTTATTAAATTTTAGTATTGTTAATTTATTAGAATTTTTTTCCAATAATTTGCAATAATGTGTCAAGTAATATATAGATGTAGTAGTTTGTAAAATAAATTAATTATTGAAGGACTAAAAAGATAAAACATAGAAAAAGAATATTCTTTTTAGTGTAACTTTTGGTGTAATAGGTTGGAGTTCAACTTATGAAATGATGTAAAAATTACACTATTTTGGTGCAAAAGTTATATCATTTTTAGTGTTATGGGTTAGAGATGAACTCACTAACATCACTTTAACATGTAGAATACGAAGATAGTTCATATTTAGAGAAAATCTTCCTTGTGTCTTAGCGAAATACCATATTCGATATTATGTTTCGAAGAATGTATAATGTATTTTCTTTTTTATTTTGCCAAATCAGACCAAAATTATCTCTTCTACATCTCAAACACTAGCCAGAACCAAATGCTCGGTCCTTTTTTTTTTTTTGAAATTTTTATAGTATATTGTAAATACATTTTATTACTGCATATTAAGTTAAACCTTGGGCATTTTGTATAATATTTGACTAAAGTACTTTGGGCATCTTTAGATAAAAATTGACAAAGGCAATGGAAATTCATTAGAAGGGATAAACTAAAACGTGACGCGATGTATTTTGCATTTTTAAAAAACAAATGTCAAAACTTGTATTTTACTAAAACACACAACAAACCTTTTGCATTTTCGTAAATTAACGTACATAGGTATGTATATAAAGAGAAAGAAACACGAGAAAAGGACATGTTTCACAGGCACCTGCTAATACATATAAAGTATAAACAGAGCTCTCGTATCATTTTGTTATCTGTTTGTTGAAACTATTACTTGGCTCTCATATAGGAAAGAAACTACCAAAGAGGGAAAAATGTCTACGGCAACATCAAGCAGTACTCAACGAGCTAAGAAAGAAACAAATAGAGGAACTTGGACTTTAGAAGAAGACCAAAAACTTGCTCAAGTTATTGAAATTCATGGTCCAACCAAGTGGAAGTCTCTTGCTGTCAAAGCAGGTATGTATTCAGCTTATTCCTATTTATTTATTTTTTTGGCTTGGAAATAAATCATTACTCAATCCAAAAGGTTAATCAACTTTAAGTTTTTGAGACAAGTAATTTAGATTGGATTTTCATTATGGTTTGGTTTTGATAATTGATATATATGTGTGTGTGTGTGTGACTATATTAATGCAGGTTTGAGTCGATGCGGGAAGAGTTGTAGGTTGAGATGGATGAATTACCTTAGACCAAACATTAAGAGAGGCAACATCTCAGACCAAGAAGAGGACTTAATACTCAGGCTTCATAAACTCCTAGGAAACAGGTAATTAATTTATAATTAAATCTTTCGTGAACACACACGCACACATATATATATATAAGTTTCAATGGAAAATATTAATCGAGGATGTTTATGAATTATTATAATTACTAGGTGGTCACTAATTGCTGGAAGACTACCGGGTCGAACTGATAACGAGATTAAGAACTATTGGAATTCCCATTTGAGCAAGAAGATTAAGCAAATAGAGAGACCAAATAGGAGTACTACTTTAACAGCATTAGAGTCCCATTTGCCTGAGATGAACACCAAGGTGAAAGAGGCGGATAATGAGTGCCCTAAACAAATAACCACTGAGAGCACCAACCCCAAAGGGAGTAATCATGAGAACCCAATGTCTGGTTTTCTTGGGGAAGAGCATTTGAATTTGGAGTGGAGTAATTTTCTAGAGGTGGATGAGAGTTGGTTTTGCTTTGCTGGAAATTATAACTTTTAATTTTATTATTATTATTAGTGTTAGTATTTCTTTTTACTTTCTAGGTTTCCTTGTAGCTACTCATGCAAGCGCCGGAAATCCCAAATTTTAGGGTGAGCCCTTACTTTTTATGGTTATGAAAATTCCACGTTTAGATTCTTCTATTTTTCATTTCTTTTTTGAGGTTGCTTTTTAGATTCTTCTGTCCAAAAATAGTTGTAGTGTTACTCATGAATTAATCAAGACTAATGTTTCGTAACTTCTTTTCTTGTCTCGATCCTCGTTATTATTTTTTTCGAGGTTATTTTTTCCTCATTTCGGTTATTTAGATTTTGAATTAATGAAAGATATGATATTATATGCAAATGGTATGGGATATGTATGTGGCTATAGACAGAGATGGAGCTTAGCCACTACTTTTATGTAGATATCTTCTTAGGCTGCTCATGGGGATAAGCGCTAGGTACCTGGACTAGTGGGGCTATTGACAGAGCGGGAGAGCTAGGATTGCAATTTAGTGGGGTGTGACTTGACTAAAAATAAAAATTTTGAAATAAAATAATAATGCAAGAATTTTCTAATGTTATAGGGCTGTTTATTTCACCTTTTGGTTCTATTCAAATGGAAAACTTATTGGAGTCAGTGTTTATTTTAATAATTCTAATTTTTTTATTCAAATAATTTTTTCGAATGTGTTTTTGTTTCAACAATTCAGTCTTTTCATTCAAATGGTCAATCAGTCACATCAACAATTAGAATGAGTTTTTTGTGTCTTGTAATGGGAATGGAACCTAGGAAGTGTTTTTGAATAGTCCATTCTAATGTCTTCCATTCTAATTACAACTCATTCCAATTTTTTTCACTTCAAATGTCTCCCATTCTAATTATAACACATTCCACAATTTTCATTCAAATACACCCATTCAAATAGGTGAACCAAACGGGATTATAATTTTTTCCCTCAATATTTACGATTGTTCTCTACATGTTTTCTTTATTTTGAAAATACTCTTCAATAGGAAATAGAGATTTCTGTTGCTAAAATATCTCTCCATAATGTTTCGTATAGAATTAAAGAAGCCAAAATGAAGGACATATTCAAATAAAGACTTTTTAAAAATATAAAAAATAAACTAATAACTTAGCTATCATTTATAATAAATGCAAATTAATAAAAATATATAAACCAAATATTATCAACTATTTAGAAATACGTTCTAAATTGTATTGTTACATTTATATTCTCACATTGGGACTTAAATCCTATTTTTCTTTTTTAGAATCCTGTTTTTATAGCACTAAGTTTAAGTGGTCTGTGACTGTAGTCCCTTTAAAATTTGGCTTCATTTTTGAATTTGTCCTAAAATGCAATATGAGTACTATAATGTTAGAGGATCTTCAATATGAGTGCTATAACTCACGTTAATATTGTCAATGACTTTTAAGCGGAAAAAAAAACTTATGCCAATGTTATATGTAGTATATTTTTTAGTATTGGCCAAAAAATATCTCTAATGTCATATCAGATTTAATATAATTTTTAGCACATATTAAATATTGTATTAAATATAATATAAAGAATAATATATGGCAAATTTTAGTATGTGTATATATTTATGATACTGCCATTGTAAGCAAGGGTTTACAGTATTGCCTTTAACAAATGTTTAAATTCACAATATTACCATTATGAATTAAATTTATAATATCACCATTATTTTAAAATCTAAAATGTGTATACATTTCACAGTGTGACCAAGTTGATACGTTTATATGTTTTTTTTTTTTTTTGTTTTTCTCTTGTATTTAAATTTTATTTATAATTTTATCTTTACTAAATTTTTATAAGAGTAAATTACAGCGAAAGTCCTTTTTCTTAGTCAAAATTTACACTTATGTACATAATCTTTTTTTTGACAGCGAAAGTACTTTTCCTCTAATTTTTGTTGCAATAGTCAAATTTTTTCGTTAAATACCACCTCATGAGATACGAGTCGCACTCTAAAGCTAGTTGCAATTTTAAAATGTAAAAAATGAAATAAAAATAGGAAAATGAAAACAAATAAAATAAGAAGAAAGAATTGGGAAAAAAATTAAAAAAAATAAGAAAGCGAATTGAGTAAAAATTCATCATCTTCTCCATTCTTTCTCTCTCCAATCCTTCTACAAAATCAACCCCATTTGAGAAAAAAAAAAAGAACAAAAATTTGTGCAATACTGAGATGAAAGAATTGGGAAAAAACTTAAAAAAAAAACTTAAGAAAGCTAATTGAGTAAAAATTCATCCTCTTCTCCATTCTTTCTCTCCCCAATCCTTCTATAAAATCAACCCCATCCGATAAAAAAGAACGAAAATCTGTGCAAAATTGAGGATGAAAGAATTGGGTTAGCACATAGATCTTCGAGATGTTGCTGTTCAGGTAATTACTTACATGAATATCAATCAGTGTTTGCTCTGTGAGGGATCGCAAGCTTGGCTCGCTTCTTTGTAAGCGGGTAGAGATGAGTCCCAGCCCCACCACCAAGAATAATGCTTAAAACACTCTGCAAAAACCACCACTAGATGGCAACTCAATCAACCCAAAACGACAATGCGAAAACAAAAAACGATCGAGGAAAAAGAAGAAGAAGAAGACTCATACAACCAGTATCAGGATCTAGACATGTCTGCAAATTCTGAGAGTTGGAGACCATCTTGGGGGAGACGATCGTCGGCACTCGATAGAAGGAAGAAGCGGCTCTACGACTGGGAGTGGCGATTGAGGGAATCTTCTCTGCGGAGAGACGAGAGAACGAGAAAGAGAGGGTTCTGGGGCTTAGATTGGAGTCTGTGAATGAAGAATAAGGGTAAGAAATTGAGGACGATGAAAGCCTAAGATATAGACTTTTTGCCCAAAATTCTTATGTTGAAAAGAAAATACAAGAAAATCTATTAAAATAGGCTGAATTTGTATGTGAAATTAAATCACATTGTCGTTTCGATTGATGTATATAAATTTATGTATTGAAGATAACGTTTTCTTTGACAAGGGGTCAGAATAGTTCTGAATCAGAAACCTTCCAATACGAAAATCAACGTAGAAAAACATCACTGTAAGCCTCTAGTACCACATTGATTAATATTAGAGATATTGACTCACTAGTATGTAGTATTAATCCTGCAATAAATTTATTTATAATTTTATCACTTAGATTTCCTACTGGCTACTGCCATAACAAAGACTTTATTTGTTTTTGTTTTTTCAAACGTGCTCCAATGGACTGAGAGCTCTAACAATTGCCATGAAAGCTCAAAGCTTAAGCTTTAGATTGACTGATTTAGAGAATTATGTGAGAGAGAGAGAGAGAGAGATTGTGTGGATAAGAAGAGGGATTTTTAGTCGATTAGTTTTTTCTTATCTAAAAAAACTTCTTTTTCTTTTTTTATTTTTCAATTTTTTTTCTAAATTCTTTCTTCTTTTCTGTTGATTTTATTTATTTATTTTATTTTTTTGATTTTTTTTTTTTCATTTTTCTTATGTTTTTAAATTCCAATTAGCCTTAGAATGTGACACGTATCCCTTGAGGTGGCATTTAATAGAAAAATTTAACGGTTGTAACAAAAATTGGACGGAAGGTACATTTGCCATCAGAAAAAAGATTGGGTATATAAGTGTAAATTTTGACTAAGAAAATGGATTTTTGCCGTAATTTACTCTTTTCATAAATTAGAATTCTCATTTCACTACTTTGCTACTCACATATGTCATAAAACAAAGATCATTATTCACATATTTAATGAATGTAATGGAGTTTTTATGATTAATAACTAGATCACAAAATAATAAAATTTCATATAGAAAACATAAATTTTGTAAGTAAAAATATCACTTAAATATAATATAGCATTGTTTTTAGTATGCATGCATTCGAGTAAAATCCAAAAAGTGGATACTAAATTTAACACATCATGCTAAATTTAAGTTTAGCACATCCTCTTTATCATAAATATATTGAAGATAGTCTTAGGGCATGTTTATTAATCCATAATAGAGAGGAAAGAGAAATGAAAAGGGAAAAGGAATGGATGATAATTGAAACATTTAGTCATTGGTTATAAATGCCCAAAATCAAGTTTTACTAATTTATAGTATTTCTCCTCCTATTGACTAACCTAGTGCGTCCTAATAAAAATAAAAACTAGCTAATATAGTGACAAGAAGGGTCAATCCATAGAGATTGGGTAATAAACTAGTGCTAAGTATCGGAATTATCTCGACCCGACTTTATTTAGGCATAAAACCTAAATGAATATGAAAATAAACAAATAAAAACAAAGATAAAGAGAATAAAGTATAAATAAAATATGGATAATACTATGCACGAATGTACTAGGAACTGATTACACCTAATTACTCTTAAGTTTATCAAATTAAGTAATTATCGGCTTAATTCAACTCGACTCATTAATCAAGAGACCTAATCTAGGAATAGCAATGGGGCAGATTGGGGACGGTTTTTCAATTACCATCCCTATCCCCAAAAGCCAATTACAATACTATACCCGTCCCAGTAACCATTCTTTTGGATGCGGGGGCGGTGCGGGTATTAACCAATATATAACAAGAAAAATCGTGGTTACCCATTACCTATTGATAATAATAAAATATTAAAAAATTAAGATGAAAATACTAAATTCTTTTCGTATTCAACAAAATGTTAAGCACAACAATATACTAATAAATTTTAAACTCTAAAATTTAAATATATAGGTGTATATAACTCTCCAAATTCATTGTTTTACCAAATATATAAGAATATAGATAATGTAAAATTAAATAGATATTTATATGTATACTAATTTTTCTATGTAAATATATATATATCGAGGTAGGTACGAAGCGGATTATGCTAATACCATCCCCGCATATTAACAGTGCGGTTATTCTCCGCTCCGATCATTTTCCCCACTTGAGCAATTTTTCACCTCCCTGTTCGGATCGGATAACTACGGATACCCATAACCGTGGGATACATTACCATCCCTAACCTAATCTAATCTCATTACTTCTCTTGCGTGTCTTATAAGATTATACACCTAGTTTACCTAAGTTGATATCTCTATCTAACCCGATTAATTAAGTGTTCATTAAGTTTAAACTCCCAAATGGAAGTTAAGGTATTGTTTACCTCCTGGTTTCACAATACCCCAAATAACCTAAAACTATCAAGGTGATTATTTAGGAATTATTCTCCTCCCAGTCTCATAACTACCTAAATTATGCCTCTCAACTCCGGATTATAAATTTAATCTTTCCCAAGCATCAAAATTACATTCTAAAGTTAACTAATTCATTGGCTAAATAAAATAGAAGCATCAATGAATTGGAAATGAAAAATAGTCCAACAATAAACAAATAATCAAAACAAAGTGTAAAAAGGATAAATCAAACCATACCATAAGAATTATAACTAAACATAGTAAAATCCATGTCTAATCTCAACAAGAAATTCATACATCTAAGTATGTTCATACAATAAGTTCAATACAAATTTCTAAGAGATTAGGGTGAGAGAAAGGAAAAAGAAAACTCTTGTAGAGATGAGCTTTAAGTCTTCAAATCTTCAAAAATCTCTCCCAAGAATTCTTCAAGAAATCTCTAACTATAAGCATTTCTCTCTAGGAATTTGGTGTGTTTCTCTCCAATTCTCCACACTAAAATTCATACCTCCGTTCTCTTTTTAAAGTATTTTTCTAGGTTAAATTCAAGCACACTTAAGGATGAATGAGTCTACATCATTGGATTATGAGAAATGGGCAATTCGGACTGTCGAAACTCATAAAAAGTGGCTTAAAATGCGTCCAGGATACGTCAGGGATGCAGCCGTTCCCCTAAAGTGACGCCAGGGTGCCCCCTTGCTGCCTAAGGGCACGGGAATGCCACTATTCACCCTGATGCACTATGTTATTTCCCGGGTATGCCGTTTCACAGTTTTAGCTCTATTTTACCTCATTTTTATTGCAGCGCGTCCGTATCGGACTCAACTTTAATTCAAATGGTTTGAAAAATCTCTTTTTGGCATAAATTCACCTTGATTCTCATTTATTCGTAAAAACTATAGAAAGAAAACAAAAGCACATCAAATCAATAAAAAATGCTTGAAAACGCACAACTATTTGAGATCGAAACGTACTTGATTTGGAAGTAAATATCCTCCTCATCAATAGGAAATGGTGTAACTAATTAGTATGTACGAAGGGGAATCATAGCCTTCTCTACTCATTATCTCTTATTCTTCTCCATTCCATTTCCACTCACTCTCTTTACAGATTAGTAAATGTAACCTTAATAAATTGATATCATAAATGAGCTTTTAGCTAGAGAGGGATTTTTTGTGGTAGCCCAATGTCTAAATATAGTAAATTCTTATAATAATTCTTTAAAAAAAGTTATATGTAAATATATACAATTATACATAAAGAAAATCTTTTTTTGCCCCATTAAACCCTAAATAGCTCTGTTCCTAGTTTTAGAGCAATTTATTTATTTTATTATCTATATTATTATTATCTTTTATAGTGAATATCCCATAATCTATCTATTGTGCGAGCTGAATAATTGTGATCGTTCACCCATTAACTTAAACCACCCGCAGTTAACTTTATATTCATGTTAGTTGACACGTGACTGGTCAGGAACTGTTAGTAGCTTTTTAGTCATAATGGTTGTTCACAGGGGCAGAGCCAGAAGCTAATCTCAGTGGGGGCATAATCTAATCAAAAGATTTTTTTTTTCATAGAAATAATCAAGATAAAAATTTTGAACTCAAATAATAATACAAGAAGTAATTTCTTTTCTCACAAAGATGTGTGAAAAATTACACTAAACTTCAAAATTTTCATAAAGTTTTTTCTAAAAAGATGGGGTGAGAGTAAAAAATAAGGGTGAATATTGTTTATTTCTATTTATCATCTTTGTAATATTAGACTTTTTTAATTATTTTTATTTTTTTGTACACATTACATTTGGGCTTAAAAGATATTTTTATTAGAAAATGAACTATATAAAATAGGGTATAAATTTTATCTTCTTTATTTAGTGTGGGCAAAACTTAAAATATGAAAACTTTTAGTACATTAATATAAATTTTCAAAAATCTAGTGGGGGCATATGGGCCTTGATTGCCTCCGCCCCTAGTTGTTCAGTATGTACAGCCTCTAGACACGTGTTGTGCTTGGAGCCATCAGTGGATTTCCACTTTCTTCAGTGATAATTCTTCTTATTGATTCCTTCTTTTAATCATTTCAAACATGCAATTATTAGTTTCTAGAAATTAAAAGAGTTCATCAAAGCCTAGTTAGCAATTTTACATGTAATATCCATACTATGTCTCCACAAAAAGTAAGAAATTATGCATATTTGACCAATTCAAAGTGAAAAATGAGGTTGCTTCTTCAACAAAACTGGGATAAAGTTTAGCCAAAAGGTCCCAATTCAAGATAAATTCATGAGGAAGCAGAATCTCATTCGGATCTACTCCAACATTTAAAAATTGATTAATTGGTAAAGATACATATCCGTATAATGCACTTTTCAATTACATTGCCCGTACTTTTGTCAAACATACTTAAAAATATTCATAATTTTTGTTGAAAGCATATTATACACGTACATATATTTCGGCTGTATATATAAAAGTACTTTCCCTCAATTTCAGTTTTCTTTGAAATTCAATTTATTTTTATTTCGATAGATTTTTTTTTGTTATTATTGATCATATATTACTGATTTTATTTTGAAATATTTAGTATTTAATCAATTTTCTACAAATAGTTTAAAAAATTTATGACCAATCCAATTAAACTAGGTGACAAATGTACTATTTTACTAGAAACCATTACTTTTATAAGCGTAAGTGTATACATGTATTTTAGTTATACACATATAAATCAATTTACGAATTTTTAGCTTACACGTATTTTTCATAAAATGTCTTATTTATACTTGTCCGTATTATTGACCATTTAATTTCCGTCCCATATCTTGTTAATTATGCATTATATTAATATGGGTGATGTTTCAATGGAGATTTTTGTTTTTACTCCATGGATGGGTACTCTAATTTGGGCCATTGGATTGTAATCTAATGGCTATAATAATATTAGTAGATTTATTAAAAATATTATTATAATTAATAAATATATAAATATAGAAAGTTATTTAAAATAAAAAAGATGGGTAACCTGATGAATTGGTTAATTTATTTTATTTTACTTTATTTTATAAGAAATAAAATTAGTGAAAAATACTTAATAACCCTAAATTACTCTTAACTATCTTATTCGTAGGAAAAAAAAAAAACAACAACAACAAAAGATGTACAAATTTTAAGCTATTTGACGCATAATTTTTTTTAAAACAAATTTTCTTTCAATGTAGTTGTTTTATTCATTTTTTATTATTTAAAAAAACAACTTATTCATAATATGAAAATTATCCTACCTTAGATTTTACCGATAAAAAAAATTTATTAAATATTGAAGATACAATAATACATATAGTTTTAAATTAAAGGTAATTAAAAAATTAAACTTTAAATTAAATTTTCAAAAAAGAAATAAATAAAAAAAATTAGAAATTAATATATTGAATAAGATGACTTATTATTGTAGGTTTGTTTCCAAATTAGTCAAATTTACCCATCCATGGAGCAAAAACAAAAATACCCATTGAAAACTCACCCTATTAATATACACATAAAGTGCAATTAATTGCCCAAAAAGGTTTTCAGCGTTTTGAATTATATCTACGGACAGCAACAAACTTAAGTTTGATTGGAACTGGTAACTTCACCGACTTTTAATCTCTATTTATTGTTTTAAAAGGAAAACACGTCTATTTAACTCCACATATTTTTAATAAACAAGGGCACCTGTGCTAATTGATGGTAGGAGGATGAGACATACTCCAATACAATCCAAAGTAGGCGTAATATCTTATACACATAATCGATTTAAAACGTCGTAATTAACTTCTTCGTATTTTGTTTTAGGAACTAAACCCAACGTAATTAACTTAACTACATATTAGAGTAGTTGATGCACTATAATTGGAGCTCCATGCTGAGGCCGAAGAGTAATGACACTGCAAGGCGCATGAGTGTACGTAGGAGATAGCTTAAAAGAGAAATGTTGGAGAATCATAGCGAGGCCCATCTTTGCTTCGATCATTGCAAAGTTTTGGCCCAAACATATTCTTGGGCCCCAACCAAATGGGTAGAAGGCGATTTGATCATGATCCTTATTGGATGATTTGGCAACTCCCTCAGAAAATCTTTCCGGATTAAATTCTTCAACATCATCTCCCCAGTATTCCGGGTCATGATGGAGAGAGAGCATTAGTAGGAATATTTCGACTCCGGCCGGAATGGAGATTCCTCCAATGTTGGTTTCTCTTTCACAGTGACGAAAGACACTGCTCAGAGGTGGGTATAATCTCAATACTTCATTCAATATCATTGGTACCTGCATTTTATAAGTAAATGAACTTATGAAAAATTTGCATCATTAGGCATTTGGTTAATATCCGTATATACAGTTGACTTTGACTTGTTACTATATGATTCGTACCATTTGGGCCACGTTTATTGATCTGTAATGGAATGAGTGGTAAGAGAATGGAACGGGAAAGGAATTGAGAGGAATAAAAAATAATAAGTGGGAAGTTTATGATTTATTTTTTTCAAGTAAGGATTAGTAAAAATGCCCTTGGTGTTTTATAAATTGCTTTAATATTATTTTCTATATAAATCGCTTTAATATTATTTTCTAATTGAATTAACTGATTCATGGGGCATAATTCAATTAAACCACGACAATTCAATTGACGAAAGAAAAATTAAGATTTAGGGATAGTAGTTGTAGTGCTAATGTTAAACTGTACTCACAATCTTAAAGCGATTAATGGCTTCAAAATCAGGGGATTTCTTTCCGCATATTTGTAAAACCTCTTCCCTTGCTCTTTCTTGCCAATGGGGATGCATGGACAAAAGGATTATCGTCCACGTCAGCAGATTGGCAGTGGTTTCTTGACCAGCGAAGTAGAATAATTTGCACTCATCTATTACTTCTTCAACTGTCAAACAATTCTCGGATTGTTCTTTCGAGTGTAACAATAGTAAACCCAATAAGTCATTGGTACCCAATCCTCTGTTTTGGCTGAGTTTTTGCTCTCTTTTGTGAATCATGTCCCTTAGTATTGTTGTGATTTCACTTTCCAATTTGTATCTTCTCATATTTTTCCTCGTTGGCACAAACCTACAAATAATATAAATAGAAAGAAAAAAAAAAAAAAACACAACATCATTTGTCAAATTTTTGTGTTTGGACACACGCGACCTTCTCACAACTACATCTCTAGTGGCAACAAACCATTTAAATAATTACATCATGATGCGACATGAATCTGAAAATTAGTTGGGCAGAAACTAAAAGGAAAAAACACCAATATTTTAAGGAAAAAAGAGGGATATAAAGAATCTCATATACGGACCTGAAACCTGGGATATAAATGCTATAATAGGCTTCAAGCACCAAAGCAGCTTGCTCTTTTTGTAGTTCAAATAATTTCTTTCCCTCTTCGAAATTGCTTCCGAAAGCTGTTCGAGCAATAACATCACTGGCGAAATTTTGAAATTCTGGTGCTACATCTATCTCACATGATCCTTCAAGACTTGTTAAGTTTCTCCATCGATCGATAAGGTTTGAGCAACTAGTTGTAAAAGCTGGTACCATTCCCTGTTTATACTCAACATAATTAACAAGAATAATCCGTAGAAAAACCAAATTAAATAATAGCATTTTGATTTATTAAAATTAAGATTTTATTATTTGTACTCTTTTTTTTTTAGGTACCTTTAACTTATCAAGGTGAAAAGCTTGTGTAATTTGTCTCCGGCGTTTGATCCATTGGTCTCCTTCCAAGGACGACACTCCCACTAGAAGAAAACCCGCGAGAGGGTTTAGTAGTTTTTGCTTTACAAAATCATTATTCTTGTTTGCTAATATCGTCCTGATTAGCTCTGGCTCCCCTATTATTACTCTTGGCTTTCTTCCAATCCAAGTCATACACACTTTTCCTGAACACAAATTTCAATATTTTGTTTATAATCAAAAAATTTCTCCTAAATAATTGATGTATATATATAGACGGAAAATAGATTTCAATTTAAAGCTACACTGTTTAAATCATATATTATGTCGCTTCATGTATACTAGCCTACTAGGTAACATATTTTTGCATCATGTTGTGGAAGAACGGGAAGACACGTGGCGTGATATGGTGGTTGAGGGACATGGCCTTGGACTGTGCTTCTATCATGGACCTCTTGATCTCTTCCATGTCACCACGTAAGAACTTGTAGGAGGTTCCTCTAATCCCTTGCCTTCTCAAGAGCTTCTCTAAGTAATTTGGTCTCCACCAAACGCTGTGTAAGACTTTAAGAACATAATATAGAATAATAAGCAACACCGAAGTGAAAACAAAGGTATTGGAAAGGTGATTTTCCATGTGTTTAGTTTTGTGCTAAGAGATTATAACGATTTAGCTTTGTACTTGGGACTAAGACCAGAAATTGAACATCATGCATATGGTTGCAGGACTTGATAACTCTGTGCCTTTCTTTTAGAAATTTATGGCCAAATAATTAAGTTGACCTCTCTTTCTCCTACGTACATTTCACGTTATTTAATCAGTGTTTGGTTTGAATATTTATATAATGCGTCGCCGTACCATGCTTCGAAACTGTATTATACGCTTCTGTGAAAAAGAAGGGTTTGATTGGTCAATGTGTAAACATTGGATACTCCATGCTATCTCTATTAATTTTAATATATGCATTATACATGGGCAGTGTGAAAATTAATTTTCGCCTATTTTTTTTTTCTCAAATAACGAAATAAAGAGTTAGAGTCAGGTATTTTAATTAGTGTGGTTGCATATAAAGTTTAGCTTGTGAATTATGGTCCATTATTCGTTAGTTATAGCAAAAGCCAATAATCTTTGAAATCAAGAGAAGTAGTTAGCTAATAGCTGGTCTCCCATGAGTCATTTTTAATACTTTTATGTTTAATTCGACTAACTCAAACAAAATTATTTTTACCGTGAACTAAAACAAGACTTATGGATTAGTTGATTAGTTACCAACAACCAAGTACCAACATTAGAAATATTAGACAATTGTTTTTAAAATATATGACCAGAGATTTTCATAAGATAAGATACATGATCTTTTTCATCTAGTCTTCGAATACCAAATGCCCGTACTGGATCATATATGGAGAATCCGTAATGCTCTAGTCCATGAACAGAGAAGCCCAGATGCCGTAGCAAGTATTACATCCATCCAAAAATTGTTTTTTGAATACTCCTCCACTCTGGTTACGCCACCAACTGAGCAACCCATTTTAGACTGAAACTCCCTTTTTGAGGGATGGATAAAAGTCAATTTCGATGTAGCCTTGAAGCATGACACCATGATATGTGCCGCGGTTGGTCGAGACCACTTGGGGTCCATTATTTTTTCCGTCACAGAGAAAAATCAGGCCACCAGTCCTTTGGTTGGCGAAATCAGAGCCGCTATTCTGGTGATTAAAGAAGCGTTGAAGCTCAAAATACAATTCTGTGTCTTGGAAGGTGATTCAAGAGCTGTAATCTCAAGTATCAACACAGGAGCGAAGTACTGGGAAATAGCAAACTCTGTGGACTACGCCCGGAAACTGTTAGCCCATTTTGAGGCTTTTGATTGTAATTTTATTCCTAGAGTTTTTAATTTTACCGCTCATAATTTGGCCCATTGGGCCCTGGTTTGTAATATGGAAGGGGTACGCCCCTATGAGCTTATCCCAAACTCTGTTTTCTGTAACACAGCTCCTTGGAGTCGGATTGACTCCTAGTAGTTATTTTTTTCAATGACATTCTACGATGATTAACCAAAAAAAAAAAGAATACCAAATGCCCAAAGTATTGTATTGAGTATTGACTTTCGGAAACATCATACGACTGGTACTTATATAAAAATAGAAAAATTAATCTTAAGAGGAAAAAAAAAAAAGAAAGATAAAAAGACATTATACAGAAGTTGGTAAAGTGTCCATTCAGTGCTTGACAAAGCAATTGGCTGTAGTACTATAAATAAAAATAAGAGTTCATGGCACAAATGGTCACCGAATTGTCTCACCGGTGACAATTTGATCCTCAAAATTTTAATTATAACAATTAAGCGCTTGAATTTTTTGATTTATTGTAATTTGATCACTAAAATATCTAATTGCAACTTACTATTAAATTTTTGACAAAAAATACACGTGAAGAGCATATAGCAGCATCTAAAAGTGTATACAAAAATAATTTGGGGAGTTCAAATATAAAAAAAAATAATGGCAAAAAACTTTTTTGTAAATTTGCAGATCCAAGAACCCTAAAATTAAAGTACAAATAATATATTTTTCTTTCTCTCCAAATTTTTTTGTTCAGTTTATTTTTTTTTATATATATTTTCAGATTCTACAATGCGATCTTCATATGTGTTTTTGGTCACAAATTTAACAACAAGTTTTTAGATTGTTCAAGGACTAAATTACTTCAAATTAGAAAGTTCATGGGCCTAATTGTCATAATTGAAACTCTGAGAATCAAATTGTCAAAAGTTGGATAGTTCAGTAACCATTTGTGCCATAAACCCTAAAAATAATGATAATAATTAATTATGACTCCATGATTTGTATGAAGCTCACTGAGAGACGACTGATAGTAATTACATATCTTCACTAACTAGTCAAATTTGCCCAAATATATGTAATAACAGACGTTGTTTTCTGTCCTTTTTGAAAAAAAAGTAATTTTATTACTTTTCTTTCTAACATATGTAATAACGAAAATTATAGTTATTTTCTTATTTAAAAAATTGGAGAAGACTTTCATCATTAAAATTGAAAAACTAAGAAAAAGAATGGAAATAATGTCTTTATCAATTAGCTAACTGAAAATGGCCGAATAGTTTTTATAGCCCAAGAATTTTTCTTTATATGTGATAAAACAGTAGACAATAATAAAGATATTATATAATTGTGATGATCATCACTGTATCAATTCATTATTTTTATCATGTTAAAATAAACATAACGGAGATTAGTTGAGAGGTTCAGGCTTTTTAATTATTTTTTAAAGGTATGTGGATCAGATTGAATTAATGAATAATGTAGAAGTTGGACTTCACATATGTAGTTCTGAATTCTAATATAAAATTTATGTTAATAGCCAAGATATATATACTTAGTTCTAATCTAAAATTTATATTTATAGCCAATATTAATAGGGCACCAATCCAGTAAGTATTTTTTTTTTTAACCTATGCATAGGTATCAATTTGGCCAATGAAAATTTATCATGTGCATTTTTTTATTATAAAAAATAAGAGAGAGAAATAACATTAATAATGCACGTCTTTTCATGCACCTCATTATAGATGTTGGATCACCATTAGATAATGATCCAACGGCTAAAAAATAGGTAAAAAAAAAAAAAAAAACTTCTGGATTGGCAACCATATATATATAGTTGCCATATATATATGGTTACCAATCCAGAAGGGTTGCCAATCCAGAAAGTATTTTTTTTACCTATGTGTAGGTATTTTTTTTTTAGCAGTTGGATCATCATCTAATGGTGATCCAACGGTTGTAATGAGGTGCATAAAAAGACGTGCATTATTAATGCTATTTCTCTCTTACTTTTTAATATAAAAAAATGTGCAAAAAAAAAAAAATTGGCCAAAATAATAGCTATGTATAGGTAAAAAAAAAAAAAAAAAAAATCTATTGGATTAGTGCCCTATATATATATATACTTTTGAGATAGTGATAAATATATTACAATCCCTTGTTGGAATCGACATTCCTCAGATACTGGTTTCTAAGTATTTGGTGTATTGAAAGAGAGCCAACAACGCTGGCTATAATTTATAACAAATAAATAATGATATAGATACTAAAATCTTATACCAAAACTTTATACTAATTGATGGACGGACATTTCAATAACTTCTTATTTTAAAATAGAATCAGACCATTTAATCATTCATTTTTAATGTAATCGATATCTATCTCCTGATGGAAAAAAAAAAAGAAAAAACGAAAGTCATTCCATCTCTTGAAAGAAAGAGAAAAAAAAAACAAAAACAAAAATCATTCCGTTAGCATGTTCTCTACATAATGACTTTAAGAAAGGGTAATTTCACATAAGGCTAATTTTGGCCATCTTATTACTCTGAAATTTTTATCCGTACATATATTTGCAATATGTGGATGGACAAAAGTTGTGTCAGCTTGTATTTTCTGTCACATTCCATAATACGGAATGCTAAATAGCGCCTGATGCAATATATACGTCAGACACATTTGTCGGTTGTATTTCTCTTTTCTCAAATTATTATTATTTTTTCAATGAGTTTTGTAACTCTAGGGAGTTGAAATTTGGATGTTAAAATCCATAGTTAATCCCAAGGCGGTAAAGAGAAATGATGGAAGAAAAAAAGAGGTGGTAAAAATTTACTCGCTCACTCCTGGACAATATTTTCTTTGATAATTTCGGACTAATAAGAAGGATTTCAGAAACTAAAAAACAAAAATTTAAAAGGGATTTAATAGGAAAAAGGAAAACACCATCGTATTATTACCATCCTCGTCTACTTTTTATGGGGAGGAACACTACAAGAAAAAGATTATATACAGATGATATCTACAGCAACGATAAGAGATGTCATCGATTGCTAGAGGCTACGAGGCGGTTCAATAAAGCTGGTGCGAGATTCTTGCCGTAGTACAAATCCTAAAAAATATTTAGACCTAAACTGACGACGGAGATCATGTAATGAAATAAAATTTAGATTAAACAAAAAGTATCTAAAGTGATGACCGAACAAAATGTAAAAATCTGAATGAAAAGTATAGGCGGACAAAATGTGTCGCTACAATTTTAAGTGAAATCAAAACGGGGCCGTTTTGGTCTACAACGACAATCTTTTCTACCTATAGCGACAACCCTGCATGTATAAGCTCGACATAGTCTTTCTTTCCTTATTCTCTTGTTTTTCTCAACATTCATTCACTCACTCACCCCTTCTCTCTCACTCGCACTCTCTCTCCGATTTGCCAGAGATTTGCCACCCTAGGCCGTGGCCGCACGCTGTTGTCCCATACAGTCGCGCTTTCCCACCACCACATGTCACTTTCTTTCTCTATCTCTTGCCCTTTGTCTCTCTCTCTCTCTCTCTATCTATCTCTCTCACTAATTCACTTATTGTCTCTCATTGTATAGATTTGGCTTTCTCACTCTATATCTCTCTCTCTTAATGGTATTTGGATTTTGCTTTTGAAAGATTAGTAATCTTTGTGGGTGTTAAAATTGTTGGTATATTTGGTGATTATTGATATAATTTCTGAATAATTGGTTGATTTGTGAGTTCTGTGTGTATGCGGAGTACTGATGTGGTGATATTTAATATATATATATATATATAATTGAGTATTTGGTGATTTATAAGTGATATTGCAAGAATTGATTTTTGAGTTGATTATGTTTGACAACGCATTTTTAGATTTTAGAATTGATTTATTGATTTTATATTGTCAGTAACTATGTTTAATGCATCTTTTATTATTATTTTTTCATTTATACTAGTTTTAAAAAAATTTAAGTTAGTTAGGTACTTTTAATTAGTCACCTAATTGTAATTTACATGAAATATCTTCATCTATATGAAATTTAATTTTAATTTTAATTTTATTATTTTATTTTATGTTTATTTTTACTCATATTGTTTACAATTTGTGTTATTTAATAATTAATATAAATTAAATTACATCAAAATTAAATATAATGTTTTATTTAAAAAAATATTCAGTCTATATTGTAAGTCGTCGCGATAGGCTTTATTGATAATAAAAAATAAAATAGGTCCAAAGACAATGCCGAAGGACTAATTCTCATGTATATTGAATCTTTGAGGGCACTAGCCCAAATATTAATGCACATTAGCTCAAATATACTACACATTTTGTAATACGCTTATACCGGACAATCATGTAAGGCCATGCTATTTCATGCTTAATAAACTCATGCGATATGTAAGTCCATGCCACACATACACTAGTACTGTATATAATATGATTGGTGTCATGCCAAAGAGACTTATTATTTTATACGTACAAAAATACATGACTTATACACTCATACAATATGCTAGTATTCTCATGCAGTGCTATGCACAAATTCCTACGTACAATATGTCATGCCAAAAAAAAGTAAAATATACAATGCAATATATGAATATACTCTATGCAATATTTTTACACCTGCAATATTGATATATATATATATATATATATATATATATATATATATATATATATAAACTTATCTATATGCATCCATACCTGCAAAGTAGACCTAAGCCACAAATATAAAGGGTTCATAAGTGGGTTTAAGTCATATAAATAAAGGGTACATAAATGGCTTATGGAGTAGAAGGTATGGTGTAGTACAATTGATATTCTAATTATAAGAAGTATGTATGAGCTCACTTGGGAAGCACATAAATTTCTGAAGTAAATTATCAAATAGTACAAAAAGATCCCGTAAACTTAGAATGTCCAATCCTATAAACCTAAAAACCCCATATATTACAAGCCCAAAATTAAAGACCCAAGCCATATGCCCAAGACATACTAAAGAAAGCCAAATAACTATCCAAAAGCCGGTCAAACGTATATATAGCATAAGGATTATATAGCATTAGGATCCCATTTGTTACTTTACTGCTGACCAAGCTTTTATCAGCCATGTACAAGTACTTGATAACTCATTTTTTCTTATCATTCTTAGTTTTAACAGAACAGAGTCAAAAGAATTCTGAAATTTACCTAAATAAGATATTCTTATTCTTTTGTCTGATTATGAGAAATTAGTAATAACAGAAAAAGGCATACCCTCGAACAACAACATGCTTCTCTTTCATCTTTTTTTAGAGCTTAATTCCCTTTATACAGAAAGCTCTACCCAAGACTTTGTCTAATCTTCGGTTCCATGTCCTATGTCAAAAATCAGCTTACCTAATAGCCTATCTTCAAATCCACTAACCTAGTAGCTTATCTTTCTCCATGCTCTACCTCAAAAGTCAGAAAACTTGTCTAACCCAGCAGTTTTCACCTCAAAGGCAGCTTACTCACAGTATGCAAATTTTCTTCCATAGCTTACCTTAACCCAGAAATCAACTTGTGTAAACTCTACTTTCTCTATTCGTTCCCCTCATAAGAAAATTAGTAGTACCTCTCTCTAACCAAAAAATACTTACCATTCTCTTTTATCAAAATTATCAACTCATCTCAGACATAGTCTCTTTATCCTTAAGCCATCACACATACTCTCTTTATTATTTCAAGCTTTCTTCCACTTAGTCTTCTCTATCCATACTAAGACCTATACTGTTTCTTACTACTATAAATTAGGGATCTTTTATAGCTCACTATATTTTCTTCCACTCCTCTTCATCGTCATGCTTCTCCTAACAATTGAGTTTTTTTTTAAAAGTAAAATATATCTTTTGTTTATTTTTCTCCTTTCTAAAAACCCACATGGTGAGGAGCATACGATATCAATTTTCTAAGGCATGGTCGAGTTTAATTTAGGGAGAAAATCAGCAGTTCGACCCATTAAAGTTAGCCCAGCACAACCTAACATAATACTAATATTTGCTATCTCATCAAAAATAGCCCCAACAATTACAAATAAAAATTTAAAAAAAGTATAGTGGTCAGCGCTATATGCTTTTTGTATGATGACAAAAGTCATCATTTTCTTTTCTTCTATAACTTTAAATCTTCGTTGTTTTATTGTGTCAATTACAATGATAAAATTATTATCACTTTAGGGGTCTATAATAATGGACCTATAACGACGGCTCAAAGGTGATGACTTTCTGGTCTATACGACTTTTATTGTCACTATAGATCCTATTTTTTTTAGAGTGGAAATATTAGTAGATGTCGAAGGTTCATGGCTACAAAAAGAGATGTATAAACAAGAGACTAATTAATATTCAAAAGAGAGGAATATTTGGAAAAAAAAAATCAAAAGGGAGGTCGTTTGGCTGTAAAGAGTAGCAACGCTCATATATAATTTTTCTATCTTTCTTTCTTTTTCTTTTTCTTTTAATAAAAAAGAGAAAAAAGAAATAGAAATTAAAAGAACAAACTAATCTTTAATATAATGAGGATTATGATATTTACTTTTATTTTATTAAATTTTTTTTTTTTATCTTCGTTTCCTAAACATGTGACTGTCATTTTTGGATCGGAATCTTTTGTCTATTTTGTTGTGTCATTGTTATCTCATGCACTCAAAAGTTGATAATATTTCAGTATATGATACAATCCTAATTTAACATATTATTTATTCCTTTTAGAAAGTGGAAACTAAACCCCTAAAAAAAACCCACATCATATATCATCCTCTTTTCAGTAGTTTATTTTTGTAATAATATACCACAAAATGCCTCTATTATTGTAAAATGGTGTGGTCTTTTTAAATTAATAAGACAAGGATTGGGAGACAACAAAAGCTGGGAAATTGCAGAACATATTTCACATGGGAATAAACTGACTTAAAAGGCTTGACACTTCGGAGAAGATATATGGCTTCACAACCATGAAGAAAAAGATTCAAACTATGAATACTAATATTTTATGAACATAAAGTATACTACAACCTTGTTATGAAATTCCTTATTCACATGATTGATATAAGAAATGTTCAATTTAATAACATACTATAGTAGTGGGTGTAGTATCAAGGGAGCTCCATACTGCGGCTTAAGAGTAATGACAGTGCAAGGCGCATGAGTGTAGGAAGATGATAACTCAAACCAAAAATGTTGGAGAATCATAGCGAGGCCTATCTTGGCTTCAATCATTGCAAAGTTCTGACCTAAACAGATTCTTGGGCCCCAACCAAATGGGTAGAATGCGATTTGATCATTTTCCTTTGACAATTTTGCAACTCCCTCCAAAAACCTATTCGGATTGAATTCTTCAACGTCGTCACCCCAGTACTTTGGATCGTGATGGAGATAGAGCATTAACAATAGTGTTTCCACCCCCTTAGGAATGGACATTCCTCTTATGTTTGTTGTTCTCTCACTATAACGATAGAGATTGCTCAAAGGTGGGTATAACCTTAAAACTTCATTGAATATCATTGGTACCTACATATAATAAATATAATAAGATAGAACTCGTTTAATTATACAAAGTGATATAATAAATATCATAATATAGAGCTTGTTTAATTATATAAACTAATGTGACATTATTTTTAATCACAGCAGGATCACATGACTTAGTCAAGTCACATTAGACAATGTAGATTCTTTTGCACAAAAAATAAGTGTTTCTAACATTATTCGTAAAGTAGTTCTTACGATTTTGAAGCGATTAATAGATTCGAAATCAGGAGATTTCTTTCCACATATTCGTAGAACCTCTTCTCTAGCTCTTTCTTGCCAGTTGGGATGCATAGAAAGAATGATCATCGTCCACGTCAGTAGGTTAGCAGTGGTCTCTTGGCCGGCAAAGTAGAACAACTTACACTCATCTATTACTTCTTCGGTTGTCAAATAATTCTCAGAATATTGTTCTTTCGAGTGCAATAGTAAACCCAACAAATCATTGGGACCCACCGATTCTTTGTTTTGGCTGAGATCTTGCTTTCTCCTATAGATCATGTCCTGTAATATTGTTGTAACTTCGGAGTCTAATTTGTATCTTCTCCTATTCTTCTTTGTTGGTACGAACCTATATATATAATAATTAATACAAAAAACATATATATATATATCGACATTGCGAGAAGAAAAATAACATTATCCGTCAAACTTTTGATTCTATCTAAGGAGCATAGTCTGTATATATAGATAGTCTTTACGTGACCATACGCCATTACATGGATGTGATAATACCAAATAGGAAACACGACTTTCTCGATTAATAATAAAACATAATGTGACTATTTCCAGTGAGAGTATAATGCTACAATATTATTTACTTAAAACAATTACGTAAGAAGAATTGAGAATCAAATTTGGAGTCTTAATTTACCTAGAATGTATAGGAAAGCTAATAAATTTGATTTTCCAATCTAGTTGATGTTGCTCTATCATCATTTTTCTCTTTAGATTAAACTAGCGTATCTAATTTTTCTTTTAGAGAATACTTCTCAATAAATGTTTAAAATATTGAACACATAAGTACGACAACATGTGTAAAACATAGAAGAAAATGATTCTAATTAATTTGGAAAACTTTTGTACACCAAGACACAATATTTTATAACTGGAAAAATAGCACATCCAAACTAGCACTTACAAAATAGACACTACAGCATTAGCTAATTTTAATTAAATTGGACTAGTTGACACACAAGATACTAAACTATTATCACACTCACACGACCAAATTTTGGCCACCCTTTGGTAACATATAATTTCTCATAAGACACCTTTCAGTTGTCTCCCTTGATCGTGCTTCCAATGGAGAACTATGACCTATTTATGTGCTTGGAAATGCCATGCATAATTAATATGCACAAGAAAAAATCCTCGGGTGGTTTACGGATGGTAATTGAGAGCTAAACTTCTTCTCACCTTTTACTAAATGTATTTGGCTTTATATGCGTAATCAACTTGCTAGTATAAATTTGTCATCAGATGTACCAATCACGTGCTTTCTTGAACTGCCATAGCTACTGCTCTATACTCTGCTTCTGTGGTTGACAGTTATACTGTTGGCTGTCTTTTACTATACCATGAAATTACTCCATAACCAAGTCTAGATATATATCCAATCGGTAAGCGATGAGTGTCATGATCTCCTGAACAATCTGCATCACAGTAGCCAACCAACTTGCATTCTTCACCTCTTTTTGTATATAATATTATAGTCCACTATACCTTTGATATATCTTAGAATTCACCGAACTACTTCTAAATGTGTCTTCTCTGGATTTTGCATATAGTGACTCACAACTCTAACTGTATACGAAATATCAGGTAGATAAGACTACTTACTAGCTATTGATACATTGTCCCATCTTCCAATACTTTGCCCTCATGAGCACATAACTTTGCATTGGCTTTCATAGGTGTCGAAATGGGCTTGCACTTTAGCATCTCAAATCTTTGTAGTAGGTCTTTTCCATACTTTTGTTAATAGAGAAATAATCCTTCATTCGTGTGATCAACTTCTAGCTTAAGAAAGTGTTTGAGCTCTCTTAGCTTCTTCATCTGGAAGCGACTTACAAATTCTCTTTTGTCTGGCAAATATCTTTCTCATTATCTCCGGTGATGATCAAATCATCAACATACACCAAGGTTATCACAAATTTTCCTTCTCTGGCTTTAACAAACAAGCTAGAATTCTGTATGTGCTACTGAATAGCTGCTATGTAGTAGAAATTTAGCAATGTTTCTATACCATGCAATAAAGAGTCTCTTGCAACTTGCACACATAGTCAGGATGAGCTCTACTCTCAAATTCCTAGGGTTGGATCATATATATCTCTCTCTATTAAACTCTCTATGAAATGCATTCTTCACATCCATCTGCCATAACTTCCAGTCTTTATTGGCTACAAGTGCTAAAAGAACTCATACGGTTGTGATTTTTACCACTAGACTAACTTCTCATCATAGTCTAGTCCGTACTTTTAAGATATTAATCCTCATCAAGCTATTAGTCATAGTCGAATTTTGTATCTCTCAATTGTTTTATCAGGGCGAGTCTTGATCTTATAAACCCATTTATAAGAAATAGGTTTCATATCTCTTGGATTCGGACTAGATCCTAATTTTGATTCTGCTCTAGTGCAGTGATTTCTTCTCACATACCTTTATCCATTCAGTGTTTTGAGATACTTCTTCATATGACATAGGCTCTATCAAGCTTTCTTCTGCTACCGCTGCGTCGGTGTACTTGGGATTCAGTCTTCGTATTCTGGTTAACCTTTTAAGCTATGTTTGTGACATTTTATCTTCTTTTTGACCTGGCTAATCTCTTCTTCTTATCTTTGGTAAATACTAGTTTGCCAAGGATTTTACGTCACCACATGCTTGTCGCCGTCCTCATCAATTGACTTTTCTCTAGTTGTTTCGGGACTTATCCATACCTTAACAATTTGCTTCCCCATCTTTTGTTGCATCCTTTTTCAATACATTTCGAGTCTTATAGTTCTTCCTTCTAGGAAGACCATCATAAGGATGCTTCATGAAATACTATGGGGCCGTTTGGTTCGCCCATTCCATTCCATTGGAATGGAAAATCCATTTGAATGGATGTTTGTTTCAACAACTCTAAATTTTCCATTCAAATGGTCTTTTGGAATGAGTGTTTGTTTCAACAATTTAGTTTTTCCATTCAAATGGTTCATCAGTCATATCAACTATTTGAATGGATTTTTGTGTCTTGGATGAGAATGGAGGGGAAGAGGTGTTTTTGAATGGTCCATTCTAATACTCCCATTCTAATTATAACCCATTCTACTATTTTTTCCATTCAAATGTCTTCCATTCTAATTATAACCCATTCCACAATTTCCATTCAAATACACACATTCAAATAGGCGAAACAAACGGGGCCTATATTTCGTGATATGTGATATCGTCCACTGATAGGTCATAATATTTCCACACATTTCTCTGGTTGTCGTATCACATAAAAATACATTGAATTTTTATTGAACTTGCTATGTAGGTGATTTGGTATAAACAGGTAGCACACATATTCGAAAACTCGGAAGGATTGACTGCAAGTTTTGTATTCTATAATTTTTCGAATGGTAAAATAAACCTAAGTCATGGTTAAGGAAGCCTATTGATGACATGGGCGGTTGTATTCATACACTCATCCCAAAATCTGCCAGGTATATTCTTTGCATGTAACATGTTTCGACACGTTTCTGTAATATGTCAGTTATTTTGCTCAACTACAGTATTTTGCTATAGTGTATTTGAACAAGTGAACTGATACTGTATCTTGCAATCTCGAGGATACTTAGAGAACTCATCTGATGTGTATCCCCCACCATTATCTGTGCACAAATATTGGATTTTCCTCTCGATTTTTTCTTCCATTGTTTCTCTATACTCTTTAAATTTTGCCAGAATATTGGATTTTTCTTTCATAAAGAAAAGCCATACATTCCTTGAGAAGTCATCAATGAATATCATCATGTATAACATTCCACTGATAGATGACTACTTGACAGGTCTAAAACCTCAGAGTGAACAAGCTCTAACGATGCTTTTGCTTTGAACTTTGATTCTTCACACAGTAATTGGTGCACTTTCCTGTACTGGCATCCCGCACATATAGTTTCTTCTCTTACTTCAAGTTGAGGAAGACCTCTGAGCATTAACTTCTTTATCATCACTTTTAATTTATGATAGCTTATATGTCCTAATCTAGCATGCCACAAATCTGTAATCTCATTCTTTCATGTCTTATCTATATAAGTAGACTCTGCTAGACATACTCCAATCGACGTCCTTTCATTATTAGTGTACCTGATATCTCTAAGTCTTGATACACCTTAACGTATTGTAATGACTAAATGCTGTTAGCTGTGCCACAGATAGCATATTTTTCTTCATGCTGGAAACATGATATACATCTTGAAGCAGCACTTTGTTAGGATTGTAATGGGACATAATGATTATTTTGCTAATATGGATAATTAGCAATCTCGAATTGTTAACTGTTACTACTATTCGGCTTCCTTTGTACTTCATCATATTTTGTAGTTTCTCGCTATCACTAGTCATATGATTCGAATATCCTAAGTCAACGATCTAATCTTTCTCGTAATCAATACCTCTAGGCACTACTATTGTCAGTGGTAATTCTTCTTCTTCTTCTTATGTTGCAGTGAAAGATGCCTCTGGATCCCACTCTTCATCGTTCTGCTTTTCTAAGCTGGATGTGGTTCTAATGCCCTCAGCTGCTTTCTTCTTTGTCTAACAATCTTTAGACACGTGACCCTTCTTCTCGTAGTTGCAGTAGTTGCCGTCAAATTTTCTATTGTTTGGATTGATCATTATTGCCACTACTCTTTTGAGCTCCCCCTAATCATAAGCTTCCTTCTTAAAGATGACCATCGTTATTAGATCTTATGCCAGAATTTTGTCCTTATTAACCATTGCTTTTATTGCTAAACTGTGCCTTATCCTCACCTTTTTGTGAGGTTCCACTTATTTGTTTGGCCATTACTTCTTGGTCAGTAAGTAGATTCTTAAAATCTATCAGAGACGATTGAGTTGGCCAATCTTGGACTATAGCAACAAAACTTGCAAAGTGGGGTCTCAATCCATGAATGACTATTCTTCTCATTATGGATTTCACAATCTTAGCATCAAAATATAATTCAAAGTTTTCACGGCACAAGGCTTTTACTTATGTTAAGTATTGATTGATCATAAGATCTCATTGTGCGACCAATAATAGCTCATTTTCAAGAAGCTGTAATCTTATATTATTTTTCTTTAAGAATAATGCTTTGAATATATCTTATGCTTCTTTAGGTGTCTTTGCATTCCTTTTGTGTTCTAACATTTCCTTTTCTATTGTGGTCTTTATCAAGAACGTAGCATTTCCACCTTTAACTTTCCATAATTTCAAAGTCATAGCTTCTTCTGATGGTGTAACTGCATCACCCCCAACGACTTCCCAAATATCATGATCTTGCATGTGGGATTCCATGTAAGTCTCCTATGTATTATAATTTTTGTTGTTGAGTTTCTTTATACCTCCAACAACTTGAAGGTCCTTCATCGTGTTGGCAAATTTTCTACTATAACAAAACAAGCTTTGTCCTAGATATAAACTTGCAGAGTCATAGAATACCCACGATATAAGAAACTTCTCCACTTACGATCCTAACTGACGTAACTCTGATACCACTTGTTGAACACACAACTATGATAATATGTATAAAATATAGAAGAAAATGACTTCTATTAATTTGGGAAATTTTTGTACATTAAGACATAATATTTTATAAGAGGAAAAATAATACACCCAAACTAACACTTACAAAATGGATTCTACAGCACTAGCTGATTTCAACTAAATTGGACTAGTTAATACTCACAAAAATTACATTATTCTCATACTCACACGACCAAATTTCTTGCCATACTTTGGCAATATACAATTTCTCACAAGACACCTTTTGGTTGTCTCCCCTCGTTGTGCCTCTAATGGAGAACTATGGCCTATTTATAGACTAAGAAATGTCATGCATAATTAATATAGATAAGAAAAAGTCCTTGGATGGTTTACAGATGGTAGTTAAGAGCTAAACTTCTTATCATCTTTTAATTAAATATATTTTGCTTTACATGCCAAAATGTCTTCATGCTTAGGCCCACGCTAAAGTTGGTATTGACATTTTTGTTATTGTTTATTACTTTTTTCTTCAGGTAGTTAGTTGATAGATGTTGCCAATTAATGCTTATATTTATTAGGTTTGACTTTCATAAAATCGATTTTTCTCTTTGAAAAAACTCTTATATTATGATATAAGATTTAAGAATTCTATAACATATATTAGTTTTGTTTCAATAAAATATCAAAATTTAAATGTACTCTAGTTCACCCTTTAGAATAAAAAGAAAGTACTCTAGTTCACGAACAATTAATTAAGCTATACTTATTTCCCATAATTTTTATAACATTTGACCACAAAGAAGAGTTACACACCTCAATAACCGTTGTGTATTACTGAAAAAAGAAAACATAGAGATAAATTATGAGAGGGGAAGGGATATTAAAATACTTATGGATGCTCGTAAAGAGAAATGAATATATGAGAGCACAACTAAATACATATAGGGATATCTCTAATAGAGGAGAGTCTTTTAGAGAGAGAGAGAGGAAGCCACTTCTCTCTACAATTCCTCCTATCCTCCTATCCTCCTCTAGCAAAATTCCTCCTGCCATCCACCAGCAGACAGCAGTAGCTCGCCTCCATTAACAGGTGTCTCCCCTACCGGAGAGGGGAGTCTACCCTCTCTCCGGTATAAGTCTTTTACAGTTTTCTTTCCTACTTTTAGTAGTATTGTTAAATAATCCTCCTATGTAGGGAGGTAGTTTTCCTCCTAGATCATACCCTCAGATCTAGATCTGTGGTGCTTTGTAGTGTTTGTTTATATATTTGTTATTTTAGTCCACCTAGATCTTGATCGATGGTGGTTTGTTACCAGATCTGTACATATCTAGATAGTATCTAAGGTAGTATTTGTCCCCCTGTAGATCTTTGATAAGGAACAAGAGACACTAACAATAAATGTTGAAGGGAGGGTCATAACGAGCCAACCGCTGAGGCGTAGAACTCTATCGAAGCATACACCAACGGTGATCTGCATAAATCCCCTCATGGTTCGATTTCGCTAAGGTCCCAGTGTGCAATTTTCCTCCAAATACTTTTATTAGTTTTTTATAGTTGTCTGCTTTGTAATTAAAAATCCCTTTGTGTGTATTGTAATATCCTTTTTTTTATTAATGAAAGTATTTTCCTTAAAAAAATAAATACATGTAAGGATAAAAAGGTATTAAACGAGAGCTAATTGAAGCAAACAGAGGCATAGTAGTATAATTTGGATTTAAAAAACATTTTTAAAAATTTGAGTCATGGTCCTCTCATCTCATAACGAGGAGAAAAGGCCATGCATCTATGTATCAAAGGGATAATTGTAAAAAAATACTCTGAAATTTGGGTGTTCTGCAATTTAAATCCTGAAGTTTGGAATCTGCAAAATAATACTCTGAGATTAAGAATTTCTGAAAATTAATACCCTGGGCAGATTTTTTAACTAATTTTAAGAACGAAAAAATAATAATATTCTCCATTAAAACTAGATTAATTCATATTATTCATCCTAATTTTGAGGATATTATTGTATTTTATCAGTTAAAAATCAACACAGGGTATTAATTTTTAGAAATTTTCGTAATCTCAAGGTATTATTTTGCAGATTCCAGATTTCAGGGTTTAAATTGCAGAATATTCAAACATGAGGGTATTTTTTTGCAGTAATTCCATGTATCAAAAGTAGTGGATTTTTATTTTTTATTTTTATTATTTTTTAAGTTTCTTTGTATTGATCTTACGAATTTAATATTGGATAGAAAGGAAATATCACCGCAAATCATGTCAAAGAGATTAATTAAAACCTCCCCTAAAAAATTTTATATTCGACTTTTATTCGATGAAATCACTGGGTCAAAGCAGTTTAAGGTGCTTCCTAGAGATTTCTTTTTTTAAATAAATAAAAAAATAAAAAGTAAGATGACGAATATATAAAACACACCTGAAACCCGGGATATAAATGCCATAATAGGCTTCACGGACCAAAGCAGCTTGCTCCTTTTGTAATTCAAATATTTTCTTTCCCTCTTCGTAATTGCTTCCAAAAGCTGTTCGAGCAATAGCATCACCTGTAAAATTTTGAAGTTCGGATGCTACATCTACTTCACATGATCCTCCATCACCCGTTAAGCTTCTCCATCGATCAATCAAGTTGGAGCAACTGATTGAAAAAGATGGCACCATTCCCTGTTCATTAATTAGTAACTTCTTAATCAAAATATGTAACTAATAATATTGAAGGTAAATTTTCTTTTAATTGTTAATTTAAGCCAATTTATGATTTTTTTTTTTTGAAAAAAAGGTACATAGATACCTTTAACTTGTCTAGGTGGAAAGCATGTGTAATTTGTCTTCGGCGTTTGGCCCATTGGTCTCCTTCCAAGGACGCTACTCCCACATGAAGAAAACCCGCGAGAGGGTTTAGAATTGGTGGCTTCACAAAATCATTATTCTTGTCTGCTAATATCAATCTTAGTAGCTCCGGATCCCCTATTATCACCCTCGGTTTTGTTCCAATCCAAATCATACACACTCTGCCTGAACTCAAATTATTAAAATTAGAATGAAAATGTTATATATAACAAATTATTTGTAGGTTGCCATTCCGGTAGGTTTTTTTTTTTTTACCTATGTGTAGGTATTTTTTTTCTAACCGTTGGATCATCATCTAACAATGATCTAACGGCTAAAATGAGATGCATAAAAAGACGTGCATCATTAATACTTTTTCTCTCTCCTATTTTTTAATATAAAAAAATATATAAAAGAATTTTTCATTGGCATAATTGATACCTATACATAGATAAAAAAAAAAAAGTTACCTACTGAATTGGTGCCCTTATTTGTAAATATATATATGTACTAAGTACAAGATTAATCAATACATAGAACACAAATAGATTTTAATATGTATAGAGGTAGCTTAACTAGCTAGATGCACTAATTAATTACCATATTTTTGCATCATATCGTGGAAGAATGGGAAGACACGTGGTGCGATGTGGTGGTTTAGGGACATTGGCTTGGACCGTGCTTCCAAGATGGACCGTCTGATCTCTCCCATGTCACCACTTAAAAGCTTGTAGGAGGTTCCTCTGATGCCTTGGTCCCTTAAGAGCTTCTCTAAGTAAAGTGGTCTCCACCAAATGTTGTATACAACTTTGAGAAGAGAATATAGAACTAAAAGTACCGAAGAGAACACAAGGGTTTCGAAAAGATATTTTTCCATGTTCAATTTTGGTATAAGAAATTAATGTTTGAGCTTGGAATAAATTAAGAGTGAGACCAGAAACTGATTAGTTTTACATGACTCGAACACACTTTCTCAAATTTATGGCCAACATTGACCCTTCTCTCTGTACTATCTGATATTATTTAATTAAAGGTACCTTTAATATTATATAGTGCAGCCTCATACCATAATACAATGGAATTTCCCTAATATACTATGGTGCGTACGTGATTCTTTCTTGTCATGAGTTCATAAAAGAAGGGTCCAGATCCGACATCCTTAATTGAAGTTTTTTTTTTTGGATGAAAATTCTTAAGTAATTGAGTTAATTAACTAATTTAACGTGTACGAGTGTAGCAATGATGATATATTTAGCAAGGCAACTACCCTGTTGAGAGACAGTGGTGGCTCTCGTCGTTTGAGGTTCGCTAGCTTTTTTTGTAGAATGTGACTGTAAGTTTACTATAGATAATATGGTGGACTCAGCTGAATTAATATCTCTCAATACTTTCTTTGGTCCTTATAAAATATTTATTACAAAAGCTTTGTTCTAGTAAGGACAAAAATTTCACCAAAATTTCAGTGAAGTTTCGGAAATTTAGGAGTACTGAAATATCTTTTAAAGGTAAAAATTTTACTGAAAAGTTTTAGACTACAAATATTTCTGTCGATACCAATATATTTTTTCTTTTGCTTTAGTCACTTGTGTGTGAAATTCTATCATTTTAGTATTTCAAGATAACTAAATAGCACGTATTATTTAACAAACATTAATTTCACTATGATCCTCATCCGAACAATAGAAATTTATAGAATTAGCCTGCCTATCATGGACACCCACGATTGCATGTATGCTGTATCTCAATCTTCATGCACCATGGTTGGGATTGGAAAC
This sequence comes from Trema orientale, assembly GCA_002914845.1. Classification (NCBI taxonomy): domain Eukaryota; kingdom Viridiplantae; phylum Streptophyta; class Magnoliopsida; order Rosales; family Cannabaceae; genus Trema; species Trema orientale. The sequence continues at coordinate 96,266 of JXTC01000665.1, forward strand.
TATACTAATAGTAGCTTAGTATCAGGAATCCATGAGATATAATACATATATATATATATAAATTACATAGAATAAGCTACAAAAAAATATTCTAAGATTTGGGTGTTCTGCAATTTAAACCATTAAATTTAGATTTTGTAAAATAATACTTGAGATTAAGAATTTGCAAAAATTAATACCATGCACTGATTTTATGCAATGATTAAAATGTCGATATTAGCATCGATATCGAGGTTTGATTTTACAGATAATATCGATGACAATGTCGATATCAAAGATATTCCGGGAAATTATCAAAATTTGTCTTAAAACTGAAGTTTTCAAGAGAAACTCTAGGAAATGCTAAAATAATTGATATTGCATAATTTATACTAATTTTTATGTTAAAAAATTCCTATTTATAATATATAAGACAATAAGATATACATATATAGTAGAAAAACGATCGAATTTTATGTCATAGTCTATAGGCCAGTACAAGCTCTTTGAAGCTCATAATGGTAAAAAATTTTCAAAGGTCATGAGACCTTGGAGAGATTACGTAATATAGTAAGTTTTGTAAGAATTCCAATAATTACAAGTAGTGCAAATATTCTCATTAAATATAAGTAATTCCAAACCTTTGCTGACATAATGTGGAGAGAAAAGTATGATTTATTTATATTTTTTACTACTATTTTTATTTATAAAAAAAAGAAGACTTGAAAAAAAAAATACCGATATTTCGGTCGACATTTGAAAATATCGATGATATTGTCGCGATAGTGCCTATAAATATCTCGATATTAGCTTATTTTTTATCAATATTTTATCGATATCGACGTATTCTCGACATTATCGACATTTTAGGTATATTTCACGTATACACGGGAAAATTTATCTTTTCACCTAGTATCGATATCGATACTTCAAAATACAGATATTATCGTGACAATGTTGACAAATATCGCGACATTTTAATCCATCATTTTATGACCTTTTGTAGTAACAAAAAGACCGTAATATTCTTTATTAAAATTAGATTAGTCCTTATTATTCTCCTTAATTTTGATGGTATTATTATTTTTTACTTGTTAAAATTATTCAAAAAATCAGTCTAACGTATTAATTTTAAGAAATTCTTAATCATAAGCTCTTATTTTGCAGAGTTCAAACTTCAGATTTAAAATTACAAAATATCTAAAATTGAAAGTTTTTTTTTTTTTTTTTTTTTTTTTTTTTTNGGATCCAATAGGTTTTTTTTTTTTTTTTTTTTTTTTTTTTTTTTTTTTTTTTTTTTGCAGTTCACCTTTTTATCTTGCATTGACTCCAATGAATGCCATAAAATATTTCGCAATCCAAGGTGTCAAGGACACAAGATCTCTATCATCTCTAGTCGAATACAGAATGCCCAAAATATTACATTGACTCTTGAAAACATTATAGAGGAATGCTAAACACACTCTTTTTCTCACTCTCTTTTACACTCTTTAGTCTCACTATTTGGCACATGGATTCTATTATTTAATTTAATATTTTAATAATGTAATAAACTATAGTGGAATCCACGTGTCAAGTAGTGAGAGCAAAAGAGAGTATAAAAAAGAATGCTACTAGAATTCCTCAACATTATATTATAGGGACTTATCAAAAAGGAAATAAAAATAAAAATAAAAGACTATACGTACCGAAGTTGGTAAATTGTCGTCTCAATGCTTAGGACCACTTGCTTGTGGAATATTAATATGGTCGTATCTATTTTTTAATATGATTGTAGCTTGTACTCCATTAGTAGTACAAAATTCATATGATATTGATGACTTTAATAGGTCTAATTTGCCTAATTATCTGTAAGTAAGTAATTTTCGGTAAGTTTATTGATATATTTTTTTTAATGCTCCAAAAGTACTGGGCAACATAAGGCCGTACCCTATTTTAATCTCTTTTAATTATAAAATAACTACAAGTTGTTATATCCTTTTGTAATATTCAATGTAAAAGAAATGGGTCAGATTTACTAAGACAAAGATTATGTCATTGTCAATTAGCTAATTGATAATGGCATAACAATTTTTAAAACTCCATGATTCTTTTTATGTGGTATAATAATTGACAATAATAGTACTTGATGATCGTTACTTTATGTATTATTGGTTGTTATTGATAATGTCAATAGATCATAAGACAGTTATTTATTTATTTATTTATTTAAAGGGATGGGAGAATTTGAGACTCAAACTTAAACATGGGATGTGATAACTAATTATATAGAGACAATTATTTGATTAGAAGATTTTTCTCCTTTTTTTTTTTTTCTTTCTTTTCTATCTTTCGTGGCAGTCGTGATATTAGATTAAAATAATATTTTTTTGGTGTAAATACCGAAAAGCTCCCATGTGTTATAGCAAAATACAAATTTCCATCATGTGTAAGAAAGATATACCCTCAAGATGTCAAATTATAAGATCAAAATCATTCTTTGCATCAAATTTGGTCAAACTAATTAGATTGTGAAATGACATTATTATTCTTTGCCAAAATTGTTCAAATTAATTACCTGATCCGCAACTCTGCAACAAACACCCAATTTTTTTTTTAATGAAAAACATATAATTTTTAGAGAATGAATTTGAGTATTTTGGCATTCAGTTGTTTTGGTTGTAAGTTTAATGGATAATTTTATTATTTGACTAGGGGTATTTTAGCCATTTTTCAGGTAAAAAAATTGACAAAAGTCGATAGAAATTTATTAGAAGGGATACATTTGATATAATTTCACAAAATAAGGGGTTAGATTTTGTATTTCTAAATGCACATGCTAGAAACTGCTATTTTGCTAAAATATAGGGGGATTTTTGATATTTTCCTGCCCTTTTTTCTTTCCTTTTTTTTTTGGGCCTAAACTCCACATTGGACCAATAATTAAATGCCAAGCACATTATGAGCAATACATGCCAACTACATTATACAAATTCGAAAACTAACTAGTTATATTTCTTGATTTTGATATTTTATATTTTTAAAATTTAAATGATGTGACAATCCGTTGGTGAGACAAGTAATTGGCAAGAAGATTGGACTGGTCGTTCCATCTTATATATACACATATAAGGGGGATTTATATCAGTGTTTAATAAGTTTATTAAGTTAATAAGAGATATTATTGTCTTTAAATATCAGAGCATTAGTTTGCAGAATTCAAAAATTATACTTAGTTTTTGAAGCAAAGTTAAAAAGCCAAAGTATTTTTGACTTTATCCCATTTTTGCTTGAGTCAGTTTGGTTAGTAACGGGTACAATTCGAGCACCTCCATGAAAGGTTATTTCACATTTTATACGTAGAAGTAACTTGATTTTGGCAACTATTTGGTCGCATATAAAGCATGTGAAAAACATTGTGCAGAAATTATAGATATGAAATCAACTATGAATACGCATCCCAAATATATAAACCATATCAATATTTAGTTGTAAGGTTCGCTGTTTTCGCACACGATATTGGAATTGAATCTAAACTGAAAATTGTGTGCAGAACTTATAATCTTATTCAACAACAAAAAAAAAAAAAGGAAATATTTATTTAAGTATGACAAATCTACTTATATTATGATTAGGGGTCATTCAAATTAAGCATATATATTATTTTAAATTAAAGACGATGAAGTATAATGGGAGCTCCATGTTGTGGTTGAAGTGTAATGCCATTCCAAGGAGCATGAGTGTAGGAAGGAGAGAGCTGAAATGAGAAATGTAGAAGAATCATAGCCAAAACCATCTTTGCCTCAATCATGGCAAAGTTTTGGCCTAAACATATTCTTGGCCCCCATCCAAACGGGTAAAAGGCAATCTTATCATCTTTTGATGACTTGGCTACTCCCTCGGAAAACCTTTCGGGATTAAATTCTCCGGCGTCGTCTCCCCAGAGTTTGGGATCATGGTGAAGGGAGAGTATACAAAGCACTGTTTCAACTCCTGCCGGAATCGACATTCCTCCAATGTTGGTTTCTTGTTTGGTGTATCGAAGGTGAACACCCAACGGTGGATATAACCTTAGAACTTCGTTCAATATCATTGATACCTAACCAAAAGGGAAAAAAACTCATTCCATAAGTTAAACCCCTATATTAAGCTTGGCTTAATTAATTTTTATAATTTCAGCTTTCAGACATTTGACTCTTCAATTTGTGAAAGGTGCAATCTTTTTTAATTTCAAAAGTTGTTTTAGTCCGTGTTCCATTACGTTCTATGAACTTTTTTTTATACGAATATTTAATAATTTCGAAAAAGAGGAACGCTAACAAGTCTATATCAACTTCTTTATCAAAAAGTCTTTTTTATTTATTGACACGAATGCTCTTCATATGTTCGGATAACACATAACTGTTTTAACTTGTTTGAATAAGTGGAATAACCAGGTTGATATAGGGACTGCTGTTAGCAATATTGATATACTATAATACACATATTGAAACAAATTATTTCATGTTTAACTAAACAAATCTCAGTCCTTTATTAAAATTAAATCTCTAGTGGGATCATGTGATTTCATTCCTAAATTAAAATATTAGAAAAAGAATTATCGAAGAGAGTAAAATAAGTACGTTGAGAGAATTAAACTAAAGCATTAACGCTAATAGTTAAATTCATCTCAAAGACCATAAGAAATTAGTTATAACTTACAATCTTGAGGTGATGAATGGTGTCAAGATTAGGGGTTTCTTTTCCACACAATCGGAGAACCTCCTCTCTTGCCTTCTCTTGCCAATTGGGATGGATAGACAAAACGATCATGGTCCATGTCAGCAAAGTGGCCGTGGTCTCTTGGCCAGCGATGTAGAACAATTTGCACTCCTCTATCACGTCGTCAATAGTCAAACAATTATTATCATCAACAAACTGATCTCCTAATTTGGTGTTTTGTAGTAGTAAACCCAATAAATCCAACTCTTCATTTTGCATGGCTTGTTTTTTCCTTCGAATTAGATCCCGTAATATTCCTTTGATTTCATTGTCCAATTTATATCTTCTCCTGTTCTTTCTTGTGGGTACAAACCTAAACCATAATAATACTAATAAAAAAAAACAATAACAAAAATATGTATGAAGAGAGCAGATTAGCCCTTTCCTAAATTAGTTAGGAATATAATATATATATATATAAGAAGAGGGACACACAAAAATTTGTCTCTCCAAAATTTGTTTTGAGTTGACTAATTGTGATATTGATATATATATATACATATAGTTGCCAATCCAGTAGGTATTTTTTTTAATCTATGTGTAGGTATTTTTTTTTTTAGCTGTTAGATCATCATCTAATAGTGATCTAACGGCTATAATGAGGTGCATGAAAAGACGTGTATCATTAATGTTATTTCTCTCTTATTTTTTTTTATATAAAAAAATGTGGAAAAAAAATTTTCATTGGCCAAATTGATACCTATGTATAGGTAAAAAAAAAAAAAAAAAACCTACTGGATTGGTGCCCTATATATATATATATATGGGTTTGGTTTAAATGGTTACAACAATATTTACCCATGGATATCTTCCATATATATATAAAGGTTCTCAATCCAATATGTATTTTTTTTTAACCTATCTATAGGTATTCTTTTTTAGCTATTAGATTATTGATCTAACAGCTACCATAATTTGAGTAGATGAAAAAAAAATACTTATTATTTAATGATTTTTTCTCTCTATCTTTTACCATAAAAGACGTACGTGATGAATTATCTCTCTATCTTTTATCATGAAAAGACGTGCGTGATGAATTTTTATTGGGCAAATACCTAAAGATAGATAAAAAAAATGGATAATAACAAAAATATCCCCTGAATTTTAATGAAATACTCAATATATCCATTCAGTTTTTATAAATTACAAAAATATCCCCTCTGATTAGCAAATTAATACAAATTTCACCCCTATAGTTTATATATTAAGTCAAAATTAACAAACAAAATATCAAAATTATCCTCTCTATAAACTTGTAACAAACAAATTTTTTTTGAAATGACCAAGATACCATTACCTAAATACAATTAAATAGCTAAAAAAATGAAAAAGTTTCTTTGAAAAAATTATACAAAACATTTCTTCACCAAATCTTCTTATTCTTAGTTATTTTTCTCTTTCATCCACCATTATTTTTTTCTTCACTAAACTATTTATTGTTCTTTAAGTAATATTTGTTTTGTTAAAGTTTAGAAAGAGAGTAATTTTAACATTTTGTTTGTTAATTTTGACCTAATAAGCTATAGGAGTGAAATTTGTATTAATTTACCAATCAAAGTGGATATTTTTATAATTTACGAAAACTGAAGGGATATATTAAGCATTTCATCAAAACGATATTTTTGTTATTATCCAAAAAAAAAAAAAAATACCTACTAGATTAGTGCCCATATAAATAATACATAAATATATATTATATGGAGCTGATCAATCAGCTAAGAAACAAATGAAACATAAGAAACTTAATATTCGTACCTGTATCCGGGAACGTAGATGTTATTATAGGCTTCAAGCACCAAATCAAATTGTTCTTTCTGTAGTTCAAATATTCTTTTTCCCTCTTCATAACTACTTCCAAAAGCTGTTCGAGCAATAATATCGCCGGTAAGAATTTGGAATTCCGGCACTACATCTACTTCTGTTGACCCTTGAAAACTAGTTAATTTTATCCATCGATCAATCAGCACTGAGCAACTTGTTGAAAACGCTGGGAACATTCCCTACATCAGTTCATTAATTACATTAAATTAGATGCAAGAAAGATAATTAAGTAACAAACATATTGATTTTGGATATATAGATTATATGACTTGCAATTTATGGCAATTGATTAATTTAGGGATTAAATATTAAACAAAGGAGATTAGGTAGTACTTTTAACTTGTCAAGGTGAAAAGCGGGGGTCATTAGCCTTCTTCGTTTGGACCATTGTTCTCCATCCAGGGTTGTGATCCCTAATTGAAGAAGATCCACTAGAGGGTTCTGCGGTGGTTTTACAAAGTGACCGTTTTTGTCTGCTAATATCATTCTAATTAGCTCTGAGTCCCCTATTATTAGCCTTGGTCTTCTTTCTCTCCAACACATGCACACTTTTCCTATACAAATATAATATAAATATTCCAACAATAACAAAATCACAATAATATTAGCCAACTTATATTCAAAGACATACAATAAGTATATGTCTAATTTTGAAATTACACAAGTAGGGTGAATTAATAAGATGAGGGTTTTATTGATTATTACCATATTTTTTAACCATGTCGTATAAGAATGGCGTGACACGAGGTACTATATGGTGGTTCAAGGACATAGGCTTGGACAATGCTTCCATGGTGGACCTTCTAATATCTTCCATGTCACCACGGAAAAGCTTGTAGGGAGTGCCTTTGATCCCTTGCTGCCTTAAAATCCTTTCCAAGTAAATTGGTTTCAACCATATTTTGTAAAGAATTATAACTACAAAGTAGAAAATCAGCAAAAGTACTGAAGAGAAATAAAATAAGGTTTTTATAAGGTGAGCTTCCATCTTTACTTCTTACATAGCAAGCTTTTGTTCTTCAGCTTGATAAGTTGATGAAGAAAAGAAAAAACTCTGAGTAACTGAGACGTAATGTTAATGTTTGATTTATAGAACCTAAAAGTAGTAATGATTTTCTTGAAATTTCAATTGACTTGGTCCTGTATAGACCTTTATCCTCAATGTCATAATATAATGTGATGATAGACTTTGTTTCAAGTGCGTATTAATTAATACCACGTGAAGCGCCATGCCACATGGTAATTGGTAAGCATGAATTATTATTATCATATATTAGCATCATTAGAGTTTTGATAAATTTGGGCCAATTACATCCCATGCACTCGAGTGAATGTAATGCTATTTTGTATTTTTTAATCGAACTTCCGTGAATTATTGGTACCATATATTATTGTTATTTAGAATTTGTCACGGAATGTGACAAATATTCTATTTAAAATATTGACACAGCATGCATCCACAGAGAAACGTTTTTGAGTAATTTAAACAAGTGAAAAAATAAATAGCCCTCATAAATCGGGATTAGTAAGCGGAATGAATCATGTTCGAAACATTAAAATCCATCATTCGTCATTCGAGTCACGTGTCTATCCAGCGACCATAATTTTGTTTCTGTATTTGTGCCAAACCGGACGCACGTGATCCCGTTACGTGGGAGAGGCCTTGCCCTTGTGCATCGCGAGTAATTAAAAACAAAGTATTTTCATGCATTCTAAATTATCATAGGAAATAAGTAATGATATAGTTAAAATCCAATTGAATGGTTTAAAAGTTTATAGCCTGAAATGAATGCACATTAGTTAAATATAACTTAATTATTGCAGGAAATTATTGTAAAATCGTTACATATCATAATGCAACGGAATATATAACGAAATTTTTATTGGTTATCGCATTTACAGTTGTTTGTGGCCATATTTTGTCACCAGATAGGAGATCAAGGGGAAGAAAAGATGGAGAGAAAGGATTTATTAAGGAGTGGAAAAGAGGGTGTGAAAAGTGGGAAGTAGGGCCATCCATTCACTACTTCCGCGTTTATAACCTTTTTTTTAGCCAAATTTTGTCACCATATCTATACATCCTTAATAAGAGTAGATGAGAATTTGGGTTTTTTTTTAACTTACTTCAACCATAAAACAATATGAGTCATCCATACAAATTTTAATCTTAGCCGTCCGATCTCATTATATGACTTTTATATGATGTGATGGCACACAACATATAAAGTGGGAAGCCAAGTGATTTGTTATTTGACATTTGACCCGGAGAATCAATGTTTGATTTTTCTTTTATGTCGATTTTGATTTTATCCTATACCTTCTACACGGTCGTTCCTCATTCCACAACCTAAGTCTCATAGCATAAGGGTTATCAACCTCTCTGCTTTTAAAGAAATTCGATAAATTCTAATCCCACTTCTTAAATTTTCTGCAAATTTTAATTATATGGTATTCTTCTTTTAGGTTTTATTCTGTGCTTTAAGGTTTTCTATCTCATTCTTTTTTATTTGATATCTCATTCTTTGCCGCCAGAGGTCCCATTTCTACTGTTACAAAATTAATTGTCCGTAAACCTAAAGTATTTCTTACTAAGCTTTCAATTTTGAAACCTTCTTACCCGAGGATTGGTGTCGTACACACTCTAAAGAAGAATCTTATTATAAAGACAATATTTTCTATAGTTGCAATTGTTGGTCAGGTATTTTCATTCTATTTCTCTCTATTTATCTAGAAAAATACTTTAATAGAAAATCCATTTTGGGGATTTACGAAGGGTGATGATTCGATTTTGAGTTTGGTGTTGATCTTTTGAGCTGAGTATTGAAAAAATTGGAGTTGGTCCATGTTTGATCATTTAGTTGTTTAGGAAGAAAAGAATAAAAAGAAGAAAAAAAAACCAAAGCTTAGGTAATGCAAATGGATGATCAAGGTATCTAGGTTTTGTATTTGATCTCTTCCTTGTATTTCTTTTTTTTTTTTAGATCTTCTATATGTTAGAGTTTTTACATAATTATTTGTGTGTTTGAATATGGTTGGTGATTTAATAAGAAACCATTTTGTATTCTTATTTGGGCTTTTGCTCTTTGATTTCTTTTCTATTTTTTTTTTTTTTTCCAGTTTCTACTAGCCAAAAAATCACAGTGTAGCCAGTTTGAGCTGCCGTAGTTTCTCTGTCATTTTTCATTTTTATCTCATCTATTACAAGTAGATTAAACATTTTGGGCCTTTTGGAAAAATAGTCGATTTTTACACTTTCATATTAGTAGATTTTTTTTTTTTTTTGCCTCTTTTTAATTGACAGAATATATTAGTTTTCTTTTTAAATAAACAATATAATATAACAAAATTTGGAGATTGATGGTTAGTTGGTATCTAATGTGGTTCATTCAATTCTTAAGTAGTAGAATTCTGCAATCAGGTAATATCTGTTAGTTTCTTAAATTTCCTATATTTTGTTTTTTATTATACGCTCCTCTGTAATTATATATTTTGTCTAGGATTTTAATTTATGCAAACAGGCTTACATTATTCAAATATATTTAAGAAAGTTCTTATCAATATAAAGCTGATTGTTTATGGGAGAAAAATAAAGAAAACAACAATTGATGTCTTCTTTCTTTTTCTATTTCTTACTCTTTATTTTCTCTGTTTTATGACTTAGTTTTGGGGTTTTGACGCACACTCTCAAGTGACTTGTAAAATAACTTTTAAATTAAATATATTTATATATTAGAATGGATTTTACACCTGCTTCATTGCCAATATGGATGGGATTGTACATGTTATTAACTGCCTTTTGTTTTTTTTTTTTTTTGGTTTTTTGTCTTCTTATTCTGTTTTCCGCAATGTATGATGTAATACAATTTCTTCCTTATTTTTTCTCTTTGGAAACCTCATAATGATTTTGTACATTTTACCACGTGAATTTCTTATTCCTTTTAAATTTTTGGTTAAAGATGAATCTATAACGTCTTAGCTATAGAATCCTCTGCAAAAAAAGAAAAATTTTGTAGCTTATTAGTAATCCGTATGATCAATTGGGTATTTTTGGTACTGGAGGAAATGAGCGAGAGAATCAAAGATATAAAACTGTAAGATTGAACCTTGTCCAATAGAGAATGATATTTTTAGCAATTTTAAGCAATTGATTTCAGGTAGAAACAGAATTTGTAGACTAATTTGTGCGCTCCATTATTTTTTAACCACATTCTAACAAGTCTTTTCTATTGGTGTGTGTGATGCGCTATTACATGTGGCCACAGATAAACTGTTTATATACTACATGCTCATTTGTATTTTGTTTTAATTTTTTCTTCAGCGATTTCATTTCTTCTCCTATAGGCATAAACATGAAGCAAATTTTGCTCCAAAGAATTTAAAAGGAGATGGAATTTATGTTTATCTTCAAGACCAAGAGGTAATGGTATATTGTTTATTTTAATTTGAACATGCAATGGAGATCGATATTATTGTTGTACACTGACAAAGTTTGCAATTAGGAACTGTATTCATAAGTCAGTAAATAGGAAGAGGAGATCTGATTGCTTTGTGAACAAATCGTTGTTGGTTCTGTTAAGGTATAGACTTTCTTCTACTGTTAGTGTTACTATACTCATCCGAGGGAGGGCTATGATTTTCATATTCTACAAAATTTGATCGAGTAATGAGAAGTACGCATTATAAAGGAAATTTGTGGATTTGCATTTGGTAATGTTTATAATCTCTTGAGATGTGTTAATGATTTTTTGTTTTTTGCTTTACCAGTTCCCTTAATAACATTTCATGTTTCTAACTCTAGTATCAGTGTCATATATTGGTTTCCAAAGTTCTAATGACAAGATAATATTATTTTAATTATTTGGCAATAAATGAGATGCAAAATAAAGCTATAACTTCTGCCTTAAGGGAGTTGGCTCGTTGAAAAGGTGATCTTGAAGATATGATTTGAAGGTATATACTAGCACTCTACTCTTGTTGCTATACGTCCCTTATTGTTCTATAATTATAAGCATATATGTTGAGTTGAGGAAAGTCTTAGCAGTCAGGTCAGTCTCAGATTATAACAATATATTAACGAAGGAAATTAGGGCTGAAGGTGATACTAAGGACAAACTAATACCGATAAATTCATGTTGCTATTTATTGTATAATTCGTAAAACTGGAATACTTCATAAATGCGGATTTATTTAAGATTGAAATACTGCATCAGAATGAAAAACGAGTAGCCGGCTCCATTGACCCTGAGGCCGCCGTGGGCCAAAAAAATGAATCTGTACATTGACACAAATATGTATGTATCTCGAACTTATGGACATGGTTACTAGTATTACTCACTCCTAAAAATAGTTTTGGAAAGAGAGGTGTACAATAGTATATATCCACTAATTATTTGTTGTATTTCTTGACAATTTCATTGAAGCTTAACATGTATTTATCTGTTTGTGATTAATAATATGGAAAAAAATGTGTATTTTTATGCATTAAAAATGGCCAATTATGCATTAAAAATATTGAAAACCGACTTCACCAGTTCGGTTCTTGGTTTTGGACAAACTCAGTCGATTTCAAATCGAACCAGCCAGTAAATTTAGATATGTATTTTTTTTAAAAAAATATATATGTATACTAATAGTTAAAAATTTAAGCTCATTCATTTGAATTGAGTAATCACTACTCTTAGCCTATTTAAGACTATGTTACTCTTATGATATTTTAAATTTTAAGCCTTGTTGTTGTAATATGTTTAAGATTAAAGACTTTAAGTTTGCTCTTCAATTTCGATTAGGTTGTAAGTTATGACTAAAGTTTAAGTTTACTATAGCACTTTCAATTTGGTTATAACTTTTAACTATGTTATGGTTGGTCTTATATTTGGACCTTATATTTTAGATAGAGTATGATTATGATATATGAGCTTAATTGATATTGTATTAATTCAAATTTCGTAAATTTTTAAACCGTGGAAACCGTCTAAACTAGCCGCAAAAATGTAGGTGCAGTCTGGCCGATTCGAATCGATTAAACTGCATGAATTGGTAAACTGGTCAAACCGCATATTTAGATTATTTTCTAGAGGCGATTTAGACCGTCCAGATCAGACATGAACACCCCTACATGTCGGGTTTAAAGTCAGTGTGGTAGACCAAACATATCGCAAGCCAGCTTATATTGACATTGTATAGTTTACATGATGATTTTAAACAGACATGCACGCTCTAAAATTTAGGGCACGATTCTCCTTATTTTCCCTGTCTTTATGCGTGGTTTTCATTTACAACCTATTATTTCCTCCATATACTAATTTTGAACTTCATTTCTTTTAATCCAATATAATGTTATATTCCCCTCATTTTTCTCAATTTTTTTTTCTCTCATTCTTATTTTTATCCAACTATTACTATACTTTCAACCCACTATCCCACTTTTCTATCTCTTCTTATTTCTTCCCCCTCTATTCTCCCCTCTCATCTCTTTTATTACTATACTAGTGTCAGAACGTTCCAACGACATATGTCCAGTGTGTGTTCAAAGTTATTTCAATAAAAAAGATAAACCTGCGGAGACTCATATTTGGCTACTTTGATCAGGAAGATCAATCTCACTGTTTTGTTGCATCAATCATTAGATGGAAATAAATAAAAAAAAAAAAAACATGTTTACACAGTCTAAGACCATCAAATGTGCTGGCTCGATGTATTCTTTATTTTGGATTTATACTTAACACTTCAAACCTTAGAGCAAGACTACATATCATGTCTAACACAGGTTTCTTTCTATTACTTAATCAATAACCTCAAAGACATAGCAGAGGTATTTATGACTTGAGCCTAAATTCCATATTCAGCCAATAACCCAAGCATGACGTGAATGCATCTTTCATCTTCGCCAGCCTAGTATATGAAAATACCATTATTAGCAGTAATACTGAGAAAAGTGGTAAAAGCCAGAGTAAAAGAACAAAAATATTAATAGTAATACAATATAATAAGTTAAAGGATTCAAGAAAAAGGAAAGACATTTAGTAGAAAACATGATTTTGAGCTCCTCCTCCTATGAATTTGAAAGCAGGACAAATTCGAGGGAGAGAAAGAGAAAGGAGTCCATACAAGAATACCGTATTTCTCAATAAAGTACCTTATAAAATATTATAATTACGAATGCTGTATATTTGATATTATTTTTGAAAACGTTGTGTATTCTCTAATTTCACCTTAAAAAAATTATCTCAACCCAATTATTTATATGAAATTAACAGCAAAATATATATATATGGGTGCTTTTTCAATGAGTATTGCAATATTTATCCATTGATGGGTGCTATAATTTTGACCATTTCATTTTGATCGGATGGCCATAAGTAGTTTGATAATTGTACCTATTCATATTAAGAATTATGGTGCATATGAGTTTGATAATTGTACCTATTCATATTAAGAATTATGGTGCATATGAGTAATTTAAATTTTGTATAGTGAAAACATGATTTTAGTGGGAAAAAAATTAAAAAAAAACATTTAATATTGAGCTTTTAATAATGATTTTCCTCATATATATTGTACATAAAATGAAAACTTCCCTTCATTATTCTAACTTATACTATGTAATATATTATGTTATATTGCATTATACATAATTTATTTGTGTTATTATGATGAAATAGTGCATTTGTCGACCAATCATTAAACTAAAAAAAAAGTATTTAAATATAGCTTAGCATTGTATTTCAAACATATTGTTTACAACAGATTTTTAATATTTTTCTTTTGTTAATCCATAAGGTATGGGGCTATATAGGCAACCGTACAATTTGTGTAACATAAGAATAAATATGCAAAAAAGAAAAAAAATTATTGGATAGTTTTATATTAAAAATAATAATTGAATAATCTTTAAAATTAAATTTTAAAAAGATAAGAAACAAAATGGGAGAAAAAATTGAATTAGACATTAATTAAGGGAATAAAAATATGTGAAATTGACTTGCTTATTTTGACAAATCACTACTCAATCATGAAGTGAAAACAAAAATACACATTGAAAACTCATCCTATATATTAATATGTATATATATATATATATATCACACGGTAATTATCGACAAGGTAAGTAAGTACAAATTTAAACTAAGATTACACGACTTACCTCTAACCAGTCTTAATCTATTATCCTAACTCATGCATGTTTGCTCCAATCTGGTCTTTCATTCTCTAATGAAGCATGTTGGTATTGACTTTCATTTTATATGGGATACAGTTCCACGTGGTGAATTACGAGTGGCTCACGTCTCAACTACTGATTAGCTTGCCACTGCATTGATGAAACCACTCCCTCATGCACAATTCCTTCTTCTTTGGCCCAAGATTGGTATCTCCTATTAAAGCCATCTTGCGAGAGCGTGACGAGGATAACTACTAATATTCCAAATTTAATATTTGAATTTAATTCTTTTGTAAATAGATTAAGATTGGTTAGATATAAGTTGGTTAGATATAAGTTGTGTAATCTTAAATTAAATTTATATTTACTTTCTTTGATTTTATTGTGAAATTACACTACTTATTACATTAATAAAATTGATTTTGGGTCATTATCAAATACTTATAATTATGAGTAGTAAGGATTACTGTTTTCACACACTTCACATTATGGTGGGATTGGATAGAAACTGATAATTATGTACATGTGACCTATATCGATTAATAATTATGATTAGCAGCCATTCTAATTAATACATTTATATAAATTAAAGACAATGTAGTACAATGGGAGCTCCATGCTGTGGCTGAAGAGTAATACCAGTGCAAGGAGCGTGAGTGTAGGAAAGAGAGAGCTGAAATGAGAAATGTTGGAGAATCATAGCGAGGCCCAATTTTGCTTCTATCATGGCAAAGTTTTGGCCCAAACAAATTCTTGGGCCCCATCCAAATGGGTAGAAGGCCATCTGATCATCCTTTGATGACTTGGCTACTCCCTCCGAGAACCTCTCAGGATTGAACTCTGTGGCGTCGTGGCCCCAGTGTTTGGGATCGTGATGAAGAGAGAGAGTGAATAGCAATATTTCAACCCCAGCCGGAATCAACATTCCTCCAATGTTGGCTTCTTGTTTGGTGTATCGAAGGTGAGCAGTCAACAGCGGATATAACCTTAAAACTTCATTCAATATCATTGATACCTGTTCCCCGAACAAATTAAAAAAAAAAAAAAAACGTTCCTTAAATCTAAAATATTCTCTAGCTCTATGTGTTCACCCAAATGATCATACATTGGCGTGTTTGTTCAATAAGGGACTGTTTATGTGCTTGGGGTTTATGATAGAACTCACATAAGACCTATCATTAAGAAATGATTACACATGTTATACATATGACGTATCTGTGCAATTGAGGTCACCTATCGCTCATAATTAAACTTAAGTAAGGCCTATCATAATGGATCATCTTAATGCGTATAATTACGAACTTCATAATTTTTTTTATTTTTAAAAAAGGGTAAAACAAACATATTTTTTGGGGCATAAATGAATTTAAACTGTTTTAAGGAGTACTAGAAACTAGTTGATTAGTACTTACAATCTTGAGGTGATTAATGGCTTCAAAGTCGGGGGTTTTCTTTCCACACACCCGGAGAACCTCCTCTCTTGCCTTGTCTTGCCAATTGGGATGCATAGACAGAACAATCATGGTCCATGTGAGCAAGTTGGCAGTGGTCTCTTGGCCAGCAATGTAGAACAATTTGCACTCCTCTATCACATCGTCAATAGTCAGACAATTATTATCATCCTCAGCAGCAGCTTCACCTTCTAATTCGCACTTCTGTAGAAGTAAACTCAGTAAATCTACTTCTTTGTTTGGCATGGCCTGTTGTTTCTTTCGGATTAGATCCCGTAATACTGCTTTAATTTCATTGTCCAGCTTATATCTTCTCATGTTCTTTCTTGTTGGTACGAATCTGCAGGAGAAAATATATAAAAGATAAGGACATTATAAATGAAATTAGATAGATTAGCCCTTTTGTAAATCAACTAGGAATAGCATAAATTAAAGAGTGACACACCTAAAAGGTAAATATATACATATATACATATGGCTGCCAATCTAATAGGTATTTTATTTTTTTTTACCTATGTGTAGGTATTTTTTTTTAGCCGTTGGATCATTATCTAATGGTGATCCAACGGCTATAATGATGTGCACAAAAAGACGCATCATTAACGCTATTTCTCTTTCTTATTTTTTAATATAAAAAAAATGTGCAAAAAAAAATTTTATTGGCCAAATTAATACCTATGTATAGGTAAAAAAAAAATATCTACTGGATTGGTGCTATATATCTATATACATATATATATGGAAGTTGATCTTATTAGCTTAGAAACAAACTAAACAACAAATTTAACGTGTGAGATTACCTGAAACCAGGGATGTAGATGTTATGGTATGCTTCAAGCACCAAAACAGCTTGCTCTTTTTGAAGTTCAAATATTTTCTTTCCTTCTTCATAACTGCTTCCAAAAGCTGTTCGAGCAATAACATCGCCGGTAAGAATTTGGAATTCCGGTGCTACATCTACTTCCGTTGACCCTTGTAGTCTAGTTAAGTTTTTCCAGCGATCAATTAGGGCGGAGCAACTTATTGCAAATGCTGGCAACATTCCCTATATATATATATGTATATATATATATCAGTTTTATTAATTACATTAAATAGACTAAAGTAACAAGATATTGATCATTCTGTGTACACACCATAATTATGAATTTAAGCAGAATTTTAGATAATTAATTCGTAGCAGAAGATTAACTGAGGGCTTTAGTAGTTTAAAGGTAAATATTGATAATAATAAGGAGGGGATAATTGTAAAAAAATACCCTGAAATTTGGGTGTTCTGCAAATTAAACCCTGAAGTTTGGACTCTGTAAAATAATACCCTGAGATTAAGAATTTCTAAAAATTAATACCCTGGACAAATTTTTTAACCAATTTTAAGAATAAAAAAAATAATAATATCCTCCATTAAAATTAGATTAATTCATATTATTCATCTTAATTTTGAGAATATTATTGTATTTTATCAGTTAAAAATCAATACAGGGTATTAATTTTCAGAAATTCGTAATCTCAGGGTATTATTTTGCAGAATCCAAACTTCAGGTTTTAAATTGCATAACATTCAAACATGAGGGTATTTTTTCGCAGTTATCGCTAATAAGGAGTAGTACTTTTAACTTGTCAAGGTGAAAAGCAGGGGTCAACAGCCTTCTTCGTTTGACCCATTGTTCTCCTTCCAAGGTCGAGACTCCTAATTGAAGAAGATCCACAAAAGGGTTTTGGGGTGGCTTCACAAAGTGACCCTTCTTGTCTGCTAATATTACTCTGATCAACTCTGAGTCCCCTATTATCAGCCTTGGTCTTGTTTCGGTCCAAGACAAGCACACTTTTCCTAAGCATTAAATATTTTTATCCCAACAATAACAAATGATCATATCAAATTAGTGTTAGCCAACTTAATCAAACGAAAGAGGAAAATTACATGCATCTCTTCCTTGCTGTCAAAATTACAATGGCAACACCTAAACCAAAAATAATTTCATTGATACGCTCTAAAATTCAAAAAAAAAAAAAAAAAAAAAAAATTACCCGGACACACACTCTATTAGTCAAAGTCAAACAAGAAATTTTTATTTAATTATGATAAAAAAATAATTATTTATTTAAATTAAGATAATAACATAACAGTATAAAATTCTATTTCTTTTTTCAGCTTAAGGAGTGTCAGTGTAATTAATTTTTATCCAAGAGGTACCATTGCAATTTTGGCATAAAACAAGAGGTGTCAATGTAATTTTCTCGTACATATAATTGTGAAATAGATGTAGTGTAGCATAAATAATTAGATGAAAGGAAACCATCTTAATTTATTTATGTCCGTCCTCGTTTATATATAGATATGGCTTACCATATTTTTGAACCATGTCGTAAAAGAATGGTAGGACCCGCGGTACAATGTGGTGGTTCAGGGACATAGGCTTAGACCATGCTTCCATGGTGGACCTTCTGATCTCTTCCATGTCCCCACGAAGAAGCTTGTAAGGAGTGCCTTTGATCCCTTGCTGCCTTAAAAGCTTTTCAAGGTGAATGGGTTTCCACCATATGTTGTGAATAACTTTAACAACAAAATACAGAATCAGAAACAGAACTGAAGAGGCTACAGAGGTTTGGAAAAGGTAGGTTTCCATCTTTATGTGCTAACAAACTTGGTGCTTGAGATAGAATAAGTGATCTATAAATATAAATAAGTAACTAAAAGAAAACAAAGTTGGAGTATCTGAGACACAATGTTGATGAATTTAAAGGATCTGAAGTACTACATACTGGCCTTTAATGAAATTTCTACTAGTGGTCACCTTTTTTAGAACCTTGTTGTCCATGCCATGTGTCATATATATATTAGAATCAAGTGGGTACTTTTAATAAATATATATTGTGAAGTAAGGGCCATGTATACTTACCACATGGTAAGCACTACACAGTATGAGCTGTGAGCCTGTGAACTCTCCAATAAACTTCTAATAAATTCTGAACATTCGCTCAATTCGATGATGGACTCGGTTAATTTATTGTTGGCTGTTAACATAGCTTGGTTCTTTCGATGGTCTGTACTTGGATGGAATAAAAGTCGGCGAAAACATCGGCACATACCGAGCGTGCATGTTGAGTATGACACGTATGCATATGATCATACTGGTCACTACAAATATATCCCTACAATTTTTTATTTTGACATAAACTCTGTATTACCATTACCAGAAATTACACTTTATTCTTTGAAATTGAGATTTGAAACAAAGACTATTTCCAAAGAGCTTTGAATTTTTAAGAGCAAAAGAACTATGAAGTCAATAGAAAGTTATTGTGTGCTTTTGAATGTTCAGTTTTTTTTTTTAAAATAAAATAATAACTTAGAAAGTGCTTCGAAATTGTTATTATTCTTTTTTCGAAAATAAGGGTTAGAATAGTAAATCAGTTACATAAGACGTTGAGATTCGTAAAATCAATTCACAAACTTGAAAAAAATAAAAAATAAATAAATAAAAACTTCAAAAATCTCGGATTAAAGATGATTCCCGTCAACGATCTTAGAGAAAAACTTTATGAAAGATGTATTAGAGCAGTTAAATGGCTCATTTCGATTTTTCACTATCCGAAATTGATTCATTAAAAGAGTTTCTACAATAAGATAGTGGTACTGGGGAAAAACCCTAGTCTCTCTCTACTTATATCTCCTCTTAACAAAAAAGCCAGCACAAAGCCAACACTGCTCTGCTTGGAGGCCAGAGAGGAGGGTCTTCTCTTCTCCTTCTCAGCCTTCTCTGCTCACCCTCTTCTTCATCCTCCTCCCTGCTTCTTTTTTCATTCTCTTTTTCAGTTTTAATAAGTCTATATCTAGATCTGGTTTGTAGTACCACATTTTGTGTGGATTTCAATCTGGTCCAGATCTTAAATCTGAGATTTTTTCTCAGATCTAGATATATTTAGTAGCCAGTTTTTATTTTATTTTCTTTTTCACTGGCATAGATCTCAATTGGTGCTAGTCTCATATAGTCCACTCAGCTAAGAATACAACCAGGAGCAAGTATTGAAGGCAGTAGATTGCTGATAGTCATTGTTATCTCTTTCTCTTGAAGAATTAGGGTAACTCACACATTTGTTCTTAGTTGTATTTGTAATCAAATTTCGTCTCCTTTCTTTAAAGAGTTTGAAATTGTAATCCTTATACTTACATTGTAATTTGAAGTTTTTTGCTTCGATTAATAATATTCCCTTAAGGACCCTTTTTATATTAAAAAGAAAAGAAAAGAAAAGAAAGAGTTTCTATAAAATCCAATCAGTCATAATAATAAACTCTCTTGATGTCTGAATAATAACCAAACTAATAAAAGGAAAAAAAAAACACTAATAAAAACTAAAATTACCACAGATTTAGATTTAGTTGGATTAAGAATACCATAGATCTAAATCTAAGTAGACAACTAAGTACCTTCACAAACATAAGGATTATTTCAAAATAAAAGCAAATATGAGAAAAGAAAATGAGAAGAACCCATACTAGAGAAAGGAATCTTTTTTTAGTAGGGAAAAGATACCTGCTAAATTTTTCAAGGATAAAAAGAAAGAGGAGAAAGAGAAGAAGAGAGTTATTTTATTTTATTTTTTAAATGAAGGAAAAAAAACTGTTGTTAGTTGAGGAATGTGAAAATTTTATATACTAAATTGGCATATAAAATTCAAGCGAAAAAAAAAAATTGGCATATAAAAGCATACATAGTACGTAGGAAACATGTCCAGGAATTATTAAAAATGAAATCACTACGACATGTACGAATGCCAAATGGTCATCTAGTAAGGTTCGTTGTTTCACACGCTATATATCACTGCATTGAATCTAAACTGTTCGGAGGAATGTTTAGAACCTGATCACTTATTTTACAACAAAAGAAAATACACACACCTTACATATCTGACAATAAATACAGACAACTCTTATTAAACAGATCAATTTAGAGACAACGTAATATAATGGGAGCACCGTGCTGTGGCTGAAGAGTAATGTGTTGGCGAGGAGCGTGAGTGTAGGAAGGAGATAGCTGAAATGAGAAATGTTGGAGAATCATAGCAAGGCCCAATTTTGCTTCGATCATAGCAAAGTTTTGGCCCAAACAAATTCTTGGGCCCCATCCAAATGGGTAGAAGGCCATCTGATCATCCTTTGATGACTTGGCTACTCCCTCCGAAAACCTCTCAGGATTGAATTCTGTGGCGTCATGTCCCCAATGTTTGGGATCGTGATGAAGAGAGAGTATGGAGAGCACTGTTTCAACCCCTGCTGGAATCGACATTCCTCCAATGTTGGTTTCTTGTTTGGTGTATCGGAAGAGCAAAGTCACTGGTGGATACAACCTTAGAACTTCATTAAATATCATTGATACCTATCGAGGGGGAAAAAAAATCCAAATCATCAGCTAAATATATGGTCAGATTTTCGGAATGATTTGACTGAATACACATATTTCCCTACTCTATATGAGACTATATTTAAAACATGCGACATTTGTGACATTTGCGATTCCTATATCTAAGATACGCAAATATAAATGGAATGTCACAAATATTTTGTCCAAAGAAGTGACACAGTACGATAAATCATACAAATGAGAAGTAATTATAAAGTTTAGGATTGCCAATGTCAAATTAAATTTGAAGAAAAGGTACAATGACCTCCATAACAATTAGGACCATCCTTTAAAGTTTTAAATACATAAATTCTATTTCAATAGACGACTCACATTGATCACACGCGTCAATCACATTTAAGTTCACTTTAGCAACTCTCCAAGTAAAACATAGTTCAAACTTACAATCTTGAGGTGATTGATGTTGTTTAAACCAGGTGTTTCCTTTCCGCACAGCCGAAGAACCTCCTCCCTTGCCTTTTTTTGCCAACTGGGATGCATAGACAAGACAATCATGGTCCACGTCAGCAAGTTGGCCGTGGTCTCTTGGCCTGCGATGTAGAACAACTTGCATTCTTCTATCACGTCATCGATGGTTAAACAATTATTATGGTCATGAGAAGCAAATTGATCGCCTAGTTTGCACTTTTGTAGGAGTAAACTCAGTAAATCCTCTTCTAATTTATTTTGCATGCCCTGCTGTTTCCTTCGGATCAGATCCCGTATTATTTCTTTTATTTCATTGTCTAGCTTGTATCTTCTCCTGTTCTTTTTAGTAGGTATGAATCTGCAAAAATGATGAAAAGAAGAAATAAATCGTTAAAAATATAATATAACTATAATTGATTCAGCCTCATTCATGATCTGTATGAATGTGTGTATGTCTATTATATATATATATATATATATATATATAGGGTACCAATCCAGTAGATATATATTTTTTTTTACCTATGTATAGGTATTAATTTGGCCAATGAAAATTTTTTTTGCACATTTTTTTATATTAAAAAGTAAGAGAGAGAAATAACATTAATGATGCACGCCTTTTCATGCACATTATTATAGTCGTTGGATCACCACTAGATGATAATCCAACGGCTAAAAAAAAAAATACCTACATATAGGTAAAAAAAAAAATACCTATTGAATTGGCAACTATATATNTCAAATATTGGTCTAAGAATTTTGGAAATGTGTGGGAGGGGAGAGGTTCGAATTCTAATTAGGTAAATTTATGTATAAATTTCGTAATAATTTTTTTTAAGAAATCCTAAACTCAAATGTTTTTTTGTTCGAGGGTGAAATTTAAATTCCTTATTAAAAAAGGGAAAAAAATTGAATAAATTCTAGAGAGCTCTTATTTGTATCCCTCATTAGCTTACATTATTCCTAACTAATATACCAAAGAGCTGTATCATTTCTCTCCATTTAAAATACATAAGGTTGAAATTTTATAAATACTGAAAAATCAAAAATTATACACTGTATATTTTAGTGTGATTCGTATTTTGGTCCAACAATACTTACATTAATAACAGGCTCTGAATACAAACGATTACATATATATATATAGGTTACCAATCTAATAGGTATTTTTTTTTTACCTATGTGTTGGTATTTTTTTTTTTAGCCGTTGGATCATCATCTTATAGTATTCTAACGGCTATAATGATGTGCATGAAAAGATGTGCATCATTAATGCTATTTCTCTTTTACTTTTCAACATAAAAAAATGTGCAAAAAAAAAAATTTCATTGGCCAAATTGATAGCTATACATAGGTAAAAAAAAAAAATACCTACTGGATCCAGTAGGTATTTTTTTTTTTTACCTATGTATAGCTATCAATTTGGCCAATGAAATTTTTTTTTTTGCACATTTTTTTATGTTGAAAAGTAAAAGAGAAATAGCATTAATGATGCACATCTTTTCATGCACATCATTATAGCCGTTAGAATACTATAAGATGATGATCCAACGGCTAAAAAAAAAAATACCAACACATAGGTAAAAAAAAAATACCTATTAGATTGGTAACCTATATATATATATGTAATCGTTTGTATTCAGAGCCTGTTATTAATGTAAGTATTGTTGGACCAAAATACGAATCACACTAAAATATACAGTGTATAATTTTTGATTTTTCAGTATTTATAAAATTTCAACCTTATGTATTTTAAATGGAGAGAAATGATACAGCTCTTTGGTATATTAGTTAGGAATAATGTAAGCTAATGAGGGATACAAATAAGAGCTCTCTAGAATTTATTCAATTTTTTTCCCTTTTTTAATAAGGAATTTAAATTTCACCCTCGAACAAAAAAACATTTGAGTTTAGGATTTCTTAAAAAAAATTATTACGAAATTTATACATAAATTTACCTAATTAGAATTCGAACCTCTCCCCTCCCACACATTTCCAAAATTCTTAGACCAATATTTGAAGTTAAGATCTTAATATTAAAGATGATCTGCGGTAATTGATCATCTGAAAAAAAAAGTATGGTTGTTAATTAGACTAAATTTATTGACTTTGAGACAACAGGAGCTGATCTTATCTAAGAAGAGAAGAGGGAAAAAAAAAAGGAAAAAAGGAAAAAATGCATAACAAAAATGATGTACGCACCTTAAACCTGGGAAGTAGAAGCTATTATAGGCTTCAAGCACCAGGGTAATTTGTTCTTTTTGTAGCTCGAATATTTTGCTTCCCTTTTCGTAACTACTTCCAAAAGCAGTTCGAGCAATAACATCGCCGGTAAGAATATGAAATTCTGGCATTACATCTATTTCAGTTGACCCGTGAAGACTAGTTAACTTTTTCCAACGATCAATCAGGTTCGTACAACTTGTTAAAAATGAAGGCAACATTCCCTGCAATTTTATAATCAATCAAATATGACTTATGTAAAATGAGCAATTCGTAGGTGTTAATTAATTTGTAGCAGAAGATTAATGCGTAGCTAATATTTAAAAGATAACTAGTACAATGTATATATATATATGTATATAGTACTTTCAATTATACGGTAGACAGATTAAAACTTAGGTATAGTACGTATATACTTTTAACTTGTCAACGTGGAAAGCAGGGGTCATTAGCCTTCTCCGCATGGCCCATTGTTGTCCTTCCAAAGTTGAGAGTCCTAATTGAAGAATATTAACGAGAGGGTTCAGTGGTGGCTTTACAAAGTGACCTTTTTTGTCTGCTAATATTAATCTTATCAACTCCGATTCCCCTATTATCAGCTTCGGCCTTGTTTCACTCCATGACATACACACTTTTCCTATAACAAATGATCATGATCATCACAATTATAAATTAAGACAAATAAACTTAATTTCACATACAAGCTAAGTTAATATATATATATATACACACACATATATATACGTCTAAAGAATTTAGTATATATATATATATTGTTGGTGTTTTTGTCCTAAGAGCAAAATGTAAACAATGACTTGCTAATAAATAAATATATTTGATTTTTTATTTGCTTGTATATATTATTTATGATAATATAAAAATATCATGAAAATTCCGTGATTATAAAATGTGACCTTAAACTTAGTATGTATAAAAGTTATACATACAAGAGGATTAAGTTTAAGGGATATAATCTAAAATTAGTCCGTGATTAATTATTAAAGCT